>JBBPBX010037393.1:9852-30946 GCA_038048925.1 Garcialebias charrua | reverse complement strand
CTCCACACGCACACACGTGGTCAAAACTGTTTAACCCTTGTGCGATCTTAACATTCTGTTTACTCCCCTTGTCCTACGGGTCAAAAATGACCCGCACTACCAAAGACCCAAAATAAAGCAGCTTTATTGAACTTTAAATCCAAAATCCATTTTCCACGATGAAACAACCTATTTATCAATGCATCTCAATTATTTATTTATTTTATATTTTTTTTATCATGTATTTTTGTTACACAATACAAAAAGACAATCACCAGTTAACAGTATTACACTTTTTTTTAACCACAAACCAACTGTCAAAACAGTTTTCTTTTACACAGTAAAGGTTTATTATGGCTATTATATAAATGTAAAGTAATTATTTCTGAATTATTTATATTGAAAGGGAAAAAACAGTCAACAATCTGTAACTTTTTTGTCACGTTTATTTTTTAAATATTTTTTAGGAAGTGAATTATAAAAATACTTCTCTCATAACACAACAAAAAAACAAAATGTTGCTTGATTTTGTGAACAATTTTCAACTTCTACTATATTTATCACATGTAGGACTATGTGAGCCCCTTCTTGTTTGCTCTGGTGATGGACCGACTAACAGATGAGGTCAGGCAGGAATCCCCATGGACTATGATGTTTGCAGATGACATTGTGATATGTGGTGAGAACAGGGAACAGGTGGAAGAGAACTTGGAGAGGTGGAGGTATTCACTTGAAAGAAGAGGAATGAAAGTCAGCCGTAGTAAGACAGAGTACATGTGTGTGAATGAGAGGGAGGCCAGTGGAACAGTGAGGCTACAAGGAGCAGAGGTCACAAAGGTGCAGGACTTCAAGTACTTGGGGTCCACTGTCCAGGAAAATGGGGAATGTGGTAAAGAGGTGAAAAAGAGAGTCCAGGCAGGATGGAGTGGATGGAGAAAAGTTTCAGGAGTGATTTGTGACAAAAAGGTGTCAGCAAAGGTCAAAGGAAAAGTTTACAAGACAGTGGTGAGACCAGCTATGTTGTATGGTCTGGAGACAGTGTCATTGACAAAAAGACAGGAGAAAGAACTGGAAGTGCAGAAATGAAGATGCTGAGGTTCTCCTTAGGAGTGACAAGGATGGATAAGATCAGGAATGAGATCATCAGAGGTACAGCACATGTTGAACAACTGGGAGATAAAGTTAGGGAGGCCAGACTGAGATGGTTTGGACATGTCCAGAGGAGGGACAGTGGGTATATTGGTAGAAGGATGTTAGAAATGCAGCTGCCAGGAAAAAGACACAGAGGAAGGCCAAAGAGGAGATATATGGATGCAGTTAGAGAGGACATGAAGGTAGTTGGAGTGAGGACAGAGGATGCAGAGGACAGAGTGAGGTGGAGGAGGATGACTCGCTGTGGCGACCCCTGAAAAGGGAAAAGCCGAAAGAAGAAGAAGAAGAAGAAGAAGAAGGACAGTATGTGTGAACGTGAGAATGGGCTTTGCAGATGTGTTTCTCACATGTGCAGCACACAGCTTTTGTCTTGCAGTCCTTCTTCCAGGGGCAGAACTGGCACCTTTTTCTTTTGACTGACCCAGCTGCAGCCTTTATTATTTCTTAGTTTGTTTTTTTGTTTTGCTTGGCAGCTTGTGTGATGTGAGGGGTTAGCTGCAGATCAAGAGTGCAGGTGCAGGTCAAATGCAAGTTCTAGTGTCTTTGATGTGTGTGTGTGTGTGTGTGTGTGTGTGTGTGTGTGTGTGTGTGTGTGTGCGTGTGTGTGTGTGTGTGTGTGTGTGTGTGTGTGTGTGTGTGTGTGTGTGTGTGTGTGTGTGTGTTAGAGAGAGTTTGTGTGTGGCCTTTGAACTTTTTTCTGGTGTTTAAATGCCTTTATAATTCACGGGTCAAAAATGACCCATAGGACGATCTTTGGACCCTAGTGGTGTACAGCCCACATGTAAACCTAGACAAAAACAAAGTATCACTTTTTGTAATGATGGGGTCACTTTAGGAAAAGTCATAAAATTTCAAGTTGGAAAAATATAGTTTAAGGTATTTTTTCTATAGCTAAACATGGTAGCGGGTCACTTTTGACCCGCAGGACAACACAAGGGTTAAAAGAAGGACTGTTAGCTTCTTAACTTCATACATTTGGAGCCAGAAAAAAAAAAACTTACTCAAAGCCGTTTCTCCGCGATGTTCCTCCATCCAAAACAAGCTGCTCGGCGTTAGCTGCTGTTAGGCCCCGCAACAAGCAGCACTTGTTAGAATGTCAGTTCATTCAAAAAGGCTGTCGGCTTTGTATCTCCGCGTTAGCTCAGTGTCCCCCGACATCTTAGGCTGCCAGGCGGACATTTGCGGCGAGCTCCCGGCCGCAGATGGCCCCTCCGCGGCATGTCGGCTCGGTGTCTTCGCCTGTGTTAGCTGCTCTGTTAGCTGCTGTCGTTAGCATGTCGGGCGGCGTTGTGGGAGCGATCGCGGGGCGATCGGCGGCTGCTCCTCCGGGCCTGAGATGTCCACAGAGTTCACAAGTGTTTCCAGCTAATTTATCTGTATGAGGCAACCCTGATCGGACACACGGTCCTCCAGAGCCAGCTGGCAGGAGCCTCTATGGCGGAGCTCCATTGACCGCACTTGGGAATTGTAAAATGGCGACCGGAAGCGACCGGAAACGACCGGAAGTTGCGTAAATACGCTAAAATTGTAATAAAAACATAATATTAATAATTATACTTTATTTATAAAGCCATTTAAAACAACCACAGCTGCAACAAAGTGCTGTACACATGAAATTAATAACATTTAAACACCAAAAAAAAATATATAATAATATTTTTTTTTCATATTTTTATTAAATATGATAAAATCGTAAGTCTGAGTTGCCGTAGGTCGCGGGTGACGTAGGTCGAGGGTTTGCTGTACTGTATATACCTGTCAAAAGCCAGTCTCATTATATCATAGTTTCCATCCGTACGTATGTGCATCCATAAACTTTCTGTTGTCCGGGCCATAAATGATGATCTGCTCAAGATAATTTAATGAAAAATAATATGCATCACCACTAGACTGAGTGTCATGCAAATTTTTTATCACCCCAGCTTGAAGGTCAATGCCACAAATCAAGATCAAATTTCAAACAAGCTCTTTGCCTGTCTAGTCTCTGCTATTCTTCCAAGTTGGTGAACATTTCCTGATTTATTTACTTAGACATTTTATTTTTGTATGCAGCATAAACTGTCTTCATAAAGTAAATTTAAATATCGCCTATTCAAGGACACAACAGATACAGTATACGGATGGGGAAAAAGCTGCTTTTGCACTAAATCAGTGTTTTTTTTAAATTTTTATTACAGGTTTGGTAATTTCCTGCTCAGCAAGCTTTGGCTCATTAAAAGGATCAGTTTGGCAGAAAAAGTAACTCACCACCTGTTCTGTTCAGTGTGTGTTGAGAGGAAAAGTGTTTTTCAAATAATGATCCCTCATCACCACAGGTTGTTTTTTTATTAAAGGACTAAAAGGAACACCTTTCCAGAATTTCTAAAAACTGAATGGGCCAAACAGACAAAGTTGTTTTTAAAATAGATTTCTCATAAACAACTTTTGATAATTTAATATCTAAACAGTATATTTTTTATGATATCTGTAACAAATTCAAGGTGAACACACTTTATTGCCCAATAAAGCTTTATAAATCAAGTGAGAGTTAAAAAACTTTACATAGTAAAGAAGCGGTCAGGCTTTAGCCTTAGTTTTGTCTCAGAAGTAGTGAGTAAATCTAGTTCAGCTAAGAAGCCTGGGCAGCTGCAGGTTCTGATTATGACTAGTACAGTATAATAAAAGTGCCATAAATCATGTGTTTTCACTCTGAGATTAACTAGAAACCAACAGGAAGTGGAACAATGTTGTCTGGTGTTTTTAGCTCATCTCCAGATAAAGTATTTTCATGCTGGAGTGTGCACCACAGCATGTGGAGGGCATCCGGTTGGCTTAATTAGGATATCAGTTAAAAGCAATGCTGCGGAGTCCGGTTGTTCATCATTACTTCTCTTCCTTGACCAAAGGTGTCAGCAGCCTGTTAGTTTTCTGCTGGACAAGCCCTTCCCAGTTGGTTTCAGGTTGAACTGTATGTCAGAATCAGGAGGCAGAAATCAAAATGTATAATCCCGTCAAAGACTCAAACTTTCAGGTAAAAATAGTCGAAACGGCTGAACAGACAGTTTCAGCAGAGCTTGTTGGTGTCTGTCCTTTACCGTCCAGCTCAGCAGGACAACTGCTCAGGAGAAGTGTCAAACACACAGTCCAGGATGATTAGGCAGCAGCCCTTCTGCCATCTGTTCAGCCACCAAGCAGAAAACTACAAAGGTGTGTACACACACCTCCTCCACCCTGCCAGCTTTATTTAAACTCCATCTGACTGGGTGTGTTGGCGCAGCGCCATGCCTGACCCATGGCTTTTAAAGAATCCCTGACATTTCACTGTAATACACCAGAGTAATGCAACTAGTTTAACTTGTGGTTTGATTTAATTTGAGTGCCAAGTGGAAGGAAGGCGTGTGTTGACGCAGCAGTGATTCATTGTCTTTTAAATTAGCACAACTGTGCACTAAAAAAGGATCCGGTACTACGTTCTCTGTTCTCTGTTGGCCTTTTGCATTTTTTTTTAAAACTTGTTAAGTAATCCACTTCTATGTTGCTGTCATCTTGTGTTCAGTCCCATCTGTTAGTTCTTATTTTAAATCAGCCTCAAGCTGAAAAATATATTTGTTACTGTTAGGCCTGTCATGCAAACAAATGTTGCTGGGCGATTAATTGTCTCAGAAATTATTGCAGAAAACAATAATATTGTTTGAAATTTGACAATACAGGTAGACCCCTGACTTACGAACGAGTTCCGTTCCTACGCCCGCTCGTAACTCGAAAATCAACATAAGTCAGAAAATACGTCCAAACGGCACCTCATACATACAGTACCGTAAAAACAGGTCTATAATACACGTTTTTTTTTGCTCATTTGAATGTCCTGCGTATTAAACACCGAAGCGTATCATCTATGGATTTTTTCCCATATTTTTAGACCCATTTTTCGCTCTGATTCACCGTTTTACATTTTGGGCAAAAATGGTGCAGTACCAGTTTCGGCCGCTATGGGCAGCAGCAGAGGACTCAGAGAGCGAAGAGGAAGAAGAGGGCCACTTCCAGACGTTTCTAGCTCATGTGTCAGAAAAAAGCCTCCTCTGGTCGGACTGACTCTGTCGCTGCCCGCCCCTTGCTATGGATGTAGCTGTTTTTGTTAGCAAGATACCGTAACTCATAAACCACACAGCGGATTTTTAAATCCAGCTGATTTCACATTTGGTTGAGCTCAGGGGACTGTCTGCTATAAAGTCAGGTAAGAAATATATTTTTTAAGCGTTTATTTAGCTAAATTTAAAGAAACAAAGCGTCCGGTCCGAACCGCCTGCCTAAAATTCGGCAAACTTTTTTTTTTATCCAGCTGATTTGAACATTTCGTTAAGCTCAGGAGCACGTCTTCTATAAAGTCAGCTAAGAAATATATTTTTTAAGCGTTTATTTAGCTAAATTTAAAGAAACAAAGCGTCCGGTCCGAACCGCCTGCCTAAAATTCGGCAAACTTTTTTTTTTTATCCAGCTGATTTGAACATTTCGTTAAGCTCAGGAGCACGTCTTCTATAAAGTCAGCTAAGAAATATATATTTTTAAGCGTTTATTTAGCTAAATTTAAAGAAACAAAGCGTCCGGTCCGAACCGCCTGCCTAAAATTCGGCAAACTTTTTTTTTTAAATCCAGCTGATTTGAACATTTCGTTAAGCTCAGGAGCACGTCTGCTATAAAGTCAGCTAAGAAATATATTTTTTCTCGCAAAGAAATAATTGTTTTTACCGTGTTTCCTTGTGAAGTTCTTCGTACTCGCTTGCTTCTGTCGCCGCCATCTTAATCAGGGCAAATGAGGCGCTGACGCGTCGCGTGGCGATGACGCGTATTAAACACCGAAGCGTATTATGAAAGATTTTTTTCTTGTTTATTGTTAATAATTGGACAAAGCGTATTAAACACCGGTGCGTATTTTACAACGGCGAATACGGTACTGTATTTTACCAAGCACTTTAGCTTATCATAACACATTACCTTACATAATTATCAAAAAACACATACATTCGGAGCCATAATGAAGGGAAAAAAGAGTTAATGGCCTACTGGTATGCTGGTGAAGCCGTTCCTCCGCCTGTTAGCCTGTTAGCTTGGTGTCCCTCCAACATCTGAGGCTGCCGGTAGTTCGCGCGGTCCAGACTGTTTACAGCAAGGTCCAGCTCATGTATCCAAGCTTAGCAACCTCTAATCGGAGACACAGTCCGTCCAAAGCCGGATGTCTGTCCAGCTTGCTCCAACAAGTTTTGTAGCATCCGCAGCTAACCGGAAACTGCGTAAATCGGCTTCAAAATAATAATAATAATAATAATAATAATAATACTTTATTTATAAAGCCATTTAAAACAACCACAGCTGCAACAAAGTGCTGTACACATAAAATCAAGAACATTTTAACACATAAAATAAGATTTTTCAAAAAACAATACGTTTTTTTTTAGATGCGTGACGTAACCCCGAAACGTTGTAAGTCGAGGCCGTCGTAAGTCGAGGACTACCTGTAATTAGTAATTATGCATGAACTTTCTTCCCTTTATGATATTCATAATTTAGACAACTAAAATTGTTGGTCTGAGAGAAAAGCCAAGACGACTGTCGGATGAGAAAGTTTTAACTTGCATTGTTGTCGTCTCAGGTTTCAACTTTCCTGAACTTAAAGTGCTGTTTTGAATCTTTTGTCTCACACAAATTTTCATCTTAATGCATGCAACCCAAACATCTCTCATTTGGACCAAGGACCCTGATGACCCACGGGACGAAGGGGAGTTAGTGATTGGAGTTCAGCTTGGAAGAACGGAACAACTCTGCGGCTTTAAACATGGGAACTCCTTGTTTTTCAATTTAAATTTAGAAAGATCCTTTGGATGAGAAGCAAAACATCTTGAAAGAGCAAGAAAAATCCTGTCGTCATTTTAAAAAACAAAACAAAAGTTAAAAAACATTGAAGTTTCACCATGTTATGTATGACTAATATTCTACACCCAGTTAATAACCCCTCAAAAGGGTTCAATGCTCTTTATTTGTCATATGCACCACATGTAACACACATACGCACACATAAATGATTTAAAAAGGAACTTATTGCAAAATATGTTGTGTTTTAAAGTCTATAAATGCTATTGATGATATAAATAGTGTTTAAATACAGTAATTGTATATCTTTAAATATCATGTAAAGTGGAAACAAGTTTTCTCGTTTTGGTATTTTGACAGTCAATTGATTATAGATTGATGAGTATGAAAGGGGCAGGGCATTATAAGAAAGGGTTTTGTGACATCCATGATCAGAAACTCGTCATGTGCTGCAAACATCTTCATTAAAAAAAAACACCACACTTCACCCTTAAAACTTAAAACTGGTTAGTTCCAGCTGTCTAATTACAAATTCCCCTTGTGGAGCAATGCTAGTCGTGTCATCGATGTGTACTTCTGCCACCGCTCTGCCTTAAAAAGCTCCACAAGAAGCTTTGACACAAATAGGAACGTTGTCGCTTTGCCACAGGTCTGTACTTTAGATGCAGTGGTGGAGGCTGGTGCTCTTGGTGCAATCGTTCAGAAAACTTATGATCACTCGAGCTGCATTGTTAAAAAAACATTAAGATGCTGCCGTTAAACGTTCCCACTGTAAAAATTATTATTATTTGTTTGTTCATTCGTACTCAACTGCTCACACAGATTCATGTTCGTGCTGCTGTTCGGAGCATGTTTTTATACTACAGTGCATAGTGTATTGTTAGTTAACGTTTTTCTTGGTTCATATCTTAGATCTTATTACTGTTTTACATTTTATACTTTTGTTGGATTTAACTGGGTCCCTGTGTACACAACTTTGCTCCACCACATGTACCACATTTATTTATTTATTTTATTTATTTATTTCGAACAGACAGAAAAGACAATCAAGAAAGAAAAAGAAAGAAAATAGGGTAACACAACAAAAAAAAACAAAAGTTAAAACATATAATTATGCCCAAGTGACATGCAAATGTTATGTTTTCTGTTTGAAAAGGAGCAGGTAGAAGATAGACCATCTTGTTTTATGAATAGAAATAAAATGATGCATAACTGCAGCATTTGGCAGATGGTGAGGTCTGGATGCCTGAATCAGATGTTATTAATAATAATGTTAACTTACTTTATATGTATATGAATGTTTCTGTTCAGTGCCCTGAGATGATTCTGTTTGGACTTGGTGCTATATAAATACAGTAAACTGAATTGAATTGAATCTTAAGGTTATAAAAACACATTCATGTCAACATCCCAGTTGTCAGCAGCTGGGTGCAGCTGGCACTCAGTTGGACCTTCTACTGTATATGATTATAAATAACTTGTCAGGTCCTTGCTTTTCCCTTCACATGTGGATTTGTTCCTCAATGTTTTAGTTTTCCGCGTACTTTTGCATCACAACTTCATGCTCAAAAGTTGTTTTCCCTTGCGTCTTTCCATTAAAGTTTAATAATTTCCATCTTATTTTTCCCTCCCATCTTGTTTTGACCCATCATCCTCTCTGCCTTTTATCACTTACAGTACTCATTTTCCACCATCATCTCCTCTGTTTCTAATTCAATAGATAAATCATTCATGTACTTGCATTGCTTGAACACCAACCTGCTGAAGAGTAACATAAATCAAACTGTCCTCCCCCTTGTCAAAAAGAGAAGAACCCCACTCTTCTCCCAAAGTGGGAGAGCAGCTTTCAGTCCTGTAGTGGCTACATAGGTCAATAATGGTTGGCCATCAATTTTGCACACACTTAAATGGAGTGCTGCTACAGGTCATAAAACACTCCATCTGCTACACACATCAGTCATCTTTCTAACAGTGTTGCTCACTTCCTGCAGTTCTCGTCCTCTTGGCCACTTTTTTAGCTGCCTCTGATCATTTGGAGAAGTGTTTGTACCTAAAGAGGAACAGAGAAAATGACTGACTTTCATATGATTTCTTTATTTAAATATCTAAAGAGAGAGCGCAGTAGTTTAAAAAATTTTCACATTATTCTTAATCTAAATACAGGTGGTCCCCGGGTTACGACAGCCTCGACTTACGGCAATCTGACTTTACGAACGCATCATATTAATAAAAATATGAAATATAAAAAATGTTTTTTTTGTGTGTTTAAATGTTCTTGATTTCATGTGTACATCACTTTGTTGCAGCTGTGGTTGTTTTACATGGCTTTATAAATAAAGTATCATTATTATTATTTTTTTATTATAATTTTTAAGTCTATTGGCGCAGTTTCCGGCAGTTTCCGGAAATGCTGCCGTGTCCGCCATTTTAAGGTTAGCTTCGGTTAACTCCAGCCTTGACAGCCGGCCTTGGAGGACTGTGTGTCCGATAAGAGGTTGCCTCATACGGATATGAGAGCTGGACACGCTCGGTGAACTCTGTGGACGTCTCAGGCCCGGAGCAGCAGCCGCGGATCGCTAACCCTGGACACCGAGCTATGTTTTCGGCAGTGTCCGCCATTTTGTGGTTAGCTTTGGTTAGCGTGACCGGAGGAGCCACAAGCTAACATGCTCACCAGCAGGCGACGCCTGCTGCAGCCGGGAGCTCGCCTCGATGTCAGCTTGGTAGCCTCAGATGTTGGATGAACATCGAGCTAACATGCTAAAACGCAGATAAACAGCTGCGCACCCTTTTGGAGGGAGGACATTGAGCTAACGGAGTGGCTAAAATGCTAATGCTAGCCCCACCAGAGACACGACCCGACGGGCCGTGGAGATGCCTGCTGCGTATGGGAGCTCGCCTCGATGTCTGCTGCGGCTGGGAGCTTGCCTCGATGTCTGCTGCGGCTGGGAGCTCGCCTCGATGTCTGCTGCGGCTGGGAGCTCACCTCGATGTCTGCCTTTTAGAGAGTCAGAGTCAGAGAGAATTTATTGTCATTTGCACCGCATGTAGTACATGTGTTGAAAACGAGATTATGTACACAGGGTCCCAGTTACATTATTTTAACCTCAGATGTTGGATGAACACCAAGCTAACATGCTAAAACGCGGCTAAACAGCTGAACACTCTTTTGGATGGACAACACCGAGCTAACGGAGTGGCTAAAATGCTAACGCTAGCCCCACCGGAGACACAGACCAGACGGGCCACGGAGACCAGCTCACAGTAAGAAATTGTATTTTTTCATTTAATTACTGTACTGTATGTCTCTAAATGGTAATAATTGGTAATTATATAGCTGTATTAGGATAGGCAAAGTGCTTGGTAACTTACAGTACCGTACATATAAGTGTATCAGTGGCGGCTGGGGTGTGCATTCCGACTTAGGCGATTTCGTGTTACGAACGGTGCGTAGGAATGGAACTCATTCGTAAGCCGGGGACTCCCTGTACTGCATACTTTCAGCTGTTCATCTATCTAAAACGCAGTGATAGGAATAACGGAGTTATAAATAAACGGCGTTACAAACGGAGTTATTTTTTTCATTAACGGGTAATCTAAGTAGTTACTATGTCTATCGTTACAACGCCGTTACCGTTACAAACACTAAAATGGTGTACGTTATTTTGTCTTCTGCGCGCTGTCTCTCGCTGCTTGTTTACTTTTTTTTTCCCTTGTTGGTGAGGGAGGGTGGAGGGGGAAGCAGCAGAGGGGAGGGAGGGTAGGAGCATAGACATATTGAGTGGGAGCAGAGGGGAGGGAGGGGCGAAACAAAAAGGATGATGCTGATTGGCTAAGGTAGAGTGTCAGTCAGAGGTCAGCCAATCAGCGGTTTTGTTGTTCAGCTCACACACTGCAGCAGGAAGCTTCAAATCTGAAAAGTTAACAGTCTGGAGGGAAAGTTGGCGTTTTCAAAGTGGAAATACAGAAATTACTTTACTCTCCTTGAGGTAAAAGGCAAGAACGTGCATGTGAAGTGTACATTATGTCCCGGAGCGAAGTGTACGTCCGTCGTAATCTGATCTGACAAGCATCTCACAACTGCTCAGGTAATTCAGCTTTTCAGTACTGTTTTAAAAGTACTTCATATTGTGAAAATGGTTCTTTTGTTTTTAAGAAAATTCTTGAAGAACCAGTTGTGTGAGAGTTTGATTTTATTTTACACTACAAAGCACTTATTTTAACTGTTTACTTTTATTTCTAAGAAAACACTTGAACAGTACAGGGTGTACATAGAGCTGAAAAACACAATTGTTATATTATTTTGTTAACCTGTATTTTGTAATGAAGAAAAAACTTGAAGTATAGTATGTCAAACAGTCATGTTCTGTTGAGGTGCTGTAAGCATTTCTACTTAAAATTCGTAGATATATCTAAACTTAAACCAACCAAACAAACAATAGTTACTTTCCCTGGTAACTAATTACTTTTATAGGTGAGTAATTCAGTTACTAACTCAGTTACTTTTTGGGCGAAGTAACTAGTAACTATAATTAATTACTTTTTTGAAGTAACATTCCCAACACTGCTAAAACGTTTAACTCTTCAGGAGATTGGTGCTATGACGTTTGGTTTTTCTAATTTTCTTCCTTCTAAAATATTTCACTTCACAATTATTTTTACCGTAGAAATGCATTCAGAGCTCCTCACGTCCTGTAAAACTTTGCCAAGTGGTTCAATAAACAAAACTGGACTTCTTCGTAGGTTTGATCATACAGTAGTCCCTCATTTATCGCTGGTGTGTGGGACCATGCGCAAAGTAGAGATACAGTAGTTCAAGTTCAGTAAACTATGTCATGACATGTGCCAGGCATCACCTGTTACTCCCAATCTCCCCCCTTAAATAAACAATTTAAATTTAAATACTGTAATATTTTAAATAAACAGTTGTTTATTTAACATGTTACAGTACAGTATTTAAATTGTAGAGAAGTGCAGCAGGACGTCGATGGGATGTCACACAGTTTTAGCTCTGCAGCACGGAGCAGAAATGTACTTTTTGATCAGTTACACTGAAACAACTGAACATAGACGTTCTAAAGTAATGGAAAAAAAAAAACTTTTAACACATATATTTTGTGATTATGATGACTTTATGAGGTGACATACTTTGAAGAGTTTAAGTTGGAAGACAAAAGTCGATCTGTGCATCTGGACAGCAAAGGGTTAACCCTTCACAAAGCTGCAGCAGGAGAAATGTGTGTGAGACAGAGAAGGAGATCAGCTGATCAGCTGCAGGAGGGAGATTTCCCTTGCACTTGTGGGCTGCACACATGGTGCAAAATCATTTAAAATAATTTATTTTAAATAAACAGCCCATGGTTCTCATCCATCAATCAGCCAGTTGTGTCATGTCCAGTCTTATTTTGAAAAACCGCGATATAGCAAATCCACGATAAATGAGCCGCGAAGTAGCGAGAGACTACTGTATTGCACCAGTTTTGTCCTCACTTCACTGACTCAGAGTCAGAGTCAGAGAGTCTTTATTGTCATTTTCACCGCATGTGGTACATGCGATGAAACGAGATTATGTACACAGGGTCCCAGTTGCATCCAACAACAAAATGTAAGAGAAAAACAGTAATAACATCTAGGATTAACTAAGAAAAACATCAACTAGCAATACACTAAGCCCTAATGTAATAGAAAAACATCATTACAAACAGCAGCACGAACACGAGTCTGTATGAGCAGATGGTCACAGATGAACACAGCAACAAGAAAACAGATCAGCATCAGCATGATGTGATATTTTGCAGTGATTATTCTTATTGTTTATTTATTCATGAGTCTAACAGCCTCAGGGTAGAAGCTGTTCCTCAGTCTAGTGGTTCTACATTTGATGCTCCTCAACCTCCGTCCTGAGGGGAGTGGGGCAAAGAGTGTGTGTGCTGGGTGAGTGGGGTCTTTCATGATGCAGGTGGCTCTTTTCCTGCATCTGGAGGTGTAAATGTCTGTGATGGTGCTGCTTTTGTGAACGTGTGAAGCTTGTGGTTGCCTGTGGGCATCTGATGTGGCCCCCCGTCGTTAGATTCTGTCTGCGCGCCTCCCTGAGGTGCGGACATGTCACGTGTTTGCTTGGTTAGTGTATTGACCGCCCCGTCGTTCACAATGGAGCGGGGGCTGGAGCATGTGACCCCCCTCACCTGTCTCCATGAGGGGTGGGGGGCCTGCTTGCAGACGCCTCTGTGCCTGTCCGCTACAGACGGAGCAGAGGCACCCTGCCGGGGCTCATTGATTAGGCTAACACCCCGTGAGCCGTGAGGGAGGGGGGGAACGGCCCCCTCCCTTTATGACGGCTGGCAGGCCAGAGGGACCTGTTCTGCTGAAGTTACTTGTGTTTTGTTGTTGTTTTTTTTTTTTTGAGAGTCAATAAAACAGAGAGGGGCTGTTTTTTTAGCTTTATTCGTGCTTAAGTGTAACGACATGTTTGATTTTATGTCACTCACAGCAGGAAAAACATGATTTGTGCATGCAACAGAGTTACCAGCTTTTTGTACCATGCTACAAATAAAGTCTGGACATGAAAGGATCAATCCCCGTACCACGTGGGCGGGTGATCGTGTAAAGTCAAGACGTGAACCTGGTTCATCAGGCACGCTTTTGTCTGGTGTCCCGGTTCACCGAGGAGGCCTTGTGTCTGACCGCCTGGCGGGGACAAACCTGTTTTGGCTCCATGCGTGCTCGGTACGAGGTGGACCCGGCTGTTGTCTCTGCCGATGCTCATCCTCATACGCCGGCCACTTCTGCAGTGGAGCACGCGTTGCCGAGCGGTGTCGAGGCTGCGCAGGTCTGCCTCCAGCAGACTCCCTGGGTGGGGGGCGAAGCTTCCCACCCGGAGAGCTTCAGCCTGTTTGCGCCTTTGGTCCAGCTTGGTCTGAATTCAATCCAAAGCTTTCCCAAACAATCTCGTCGTCTCTATCAAGTGGTGGAGAAAAGGCACCTTTTGTCCCTCGGGGAGATCAGTTAAAGTCATCCACAGATGGCGTATCGCAATGACCACTTCCGCCATGCCTCTGCCTTGAGCAACAGCGGCTGTCCCCATCATGCGGAGCACGAAGTCTGTTGCCCTACGGGCTTCATCCAGCAAGTCAGCGGCAGCTTGCTTGTCCGTCGTTACCTGGAGCTGTTGCAGCTTTTCAGCTAGGTAAGCCTGCATTAACACGGACGCGTTCATGGCGCGCGCCGCGAGTCCCTGAGCTCTGTAGCATTTCTCGAGCAGAGAAGCTGAGGCTCGTCAAGCTTTGCTGGGAAGAGTTGGTTTTGTCCCGGATGACTTGGGAGCCAGTCGAGACGCCAGTGTGTCCTCAATTTGAGGCACGTTGGCTATTCCCACCTCGTCCATCCCATCCACGTCGAGGAACTGTGAGAGTGGTAAGAGCATGGGAGCTCTGGGCTGAGGCCAGGTGCAAGTTAGTTCTGTGAGGTAGTCAGGGAACACGGGCATCCTTTGCCTCGTGGCGGCCTACTGCTTTGAGTAAAAATAGTTTCTTGCCAGCCTCGTGACCTGTTGATGAGGCAGAGGCTCTGGACATGGGATGTGCAACGCGTCCGCTGCTCGGTGGCACAGGTCAACAGAGCAGGGATGGAAAAGTCAGTTTCCGGGAGCACAGGTACCGGGGTTTGGGAGAGGTCTTCTCCCTGTTCCTCGAATTCGACGTCTGCGTCCTCCGCGGAAAATTCGCCTGAGGCTGAAATCGAGATCTCGTCCTCGTTCATCATGTCTCGAGTGTCGAATTCGACTGTTAAGTCCACCATAGGAGCCAGCACGTCAGGGCTGTCACCCCATTCGACTTGTGTGCTGTCGTGCAGAGCCATGTTCTCGAGCTCCGGCGTGGGAGTGAGGGGCTCGGTGGTGTCCGCATCTGCTGGTACTGCTGGGGCATACATGGGGCAACAAGGTCAACCCGGTGCCGCAGCACCGCCTCCAGCATCTGGCTGCAGTGTGGGCAAAAGTTGGGCATATCCAGCGCTGTTTTTGCGTGCAACATTCCCAAGCAGACGGGACAGGCCTCATGGGTGTCCGTCGCCGCGAGGGAGAAACCGTATCTGCTAGGACAGGTGCGCGAAGTTGGGCTCGCTGTCCTACTGGTTTTCCTTGGAAGTCTTGTCTTTCGCTTTCCTTTCTCCGGAGGCATGTCCGAGATAAGGCGAGCGAGTCCTTCCAGAATCCTTTTTCTTTTAATTTGTTTAGACGTCTCCTCTGTCCAGGGCTGGACTGGGACAAAAAATCGGCCCGGGCATTTTGAGCAGAGTGGCCCACAGTGATGGCATAGTTACATTGAAAAAGTAACTTAGTTAAGTTACTGATTAGTCCTTGGGAAAAGTAACTTAGTTAAGTTACTGATTACTTGATTTGGAAAGTAACTAAGTTAGATTACTAAGTTACTTTATTAGTTACTTTCAGCAGCTGCTAACAAGAACCCTCTGTCACAATACATAAAAAATTTAAATGTTTTAATAAAATAATTACCAATTAAAAATATTCAAAAAACATAATGGTCTTTCTTGACTTTATAAAACATAAATACTTTTGATAAAAAATAAGGTATTTCTTGATTTCAATATCATAAATGAAGGTTGAATGAATAAAGAAATACTTGCTTTATATAAAAAATAGTGTCTTTACTTCACTAAACAAATAATATGTTTACAAAAAAGACTTATAAAATGATTATTTTGAAAATGTTTCAAGTGAACAATACGTTTGTATAGGCCAACTCTTTCAGGGATGAAGATGTTCACATCCTTGATAGAGAGGAACGATGGTTTGAGAGAGGAGTAAAGGAGGCCATCTTTGTGAAAAGAAACTGTCCATCATTAAACAGAGGTGGAGGCCTCTGGGTTCAACTGTCCCCCTCTTACAATGCTGTTGTTGCTAGTATCACTCAGCCCTCTGTGAATAGCAAACAACCATCAGGGTGCTAATGATCCATTGTTAGGCTGATGGTCCTCCTTGCTCATGTGAGCAGCTGGTTTCAGCTGTCATCAACAAACTGGTTGATCCACTGTGAGTCAAGTCAAGTCTATTTTATTTATATAGCACAGTTAAAACAGATAAACTGTTATCAAGGTGCTTCACACACACAACACAAAAGAGGTTTAAAAATGTACAGAACAGTATCACACACCAATGGTAAAAATTATGATATTAACAGCGGTAAAAGTATAATAAAAATGTATAAGAGCAATATTAAAATGAAAACACAGTAAAAAAAATATATACACTACGTCAGCTCACACAGTTTGAAATAATAGAGAAAAGATGATTTTTTTAGCAGGGATTTGAACATGTGAAGGGAGGAGGCCTGTCTAATGTTGGGGGGCAGGTTGTTACAGAGTTTCCACAGTGAGAGGGTGATATTTATAAGACTGAGCTGAATACAGCACCTCAGACTGAGGAAGTCTTTCTGATGAAAGATGAAACGTTTCTACAATTGTTTTGTTTTGTTTTTTGAATGTCCAGAGGCCCAGACATAGTTTTTTTTTAGATTTTTACCTGGATTATTGAGCATGCATCAGGGTCATCAGCACAGACTCCTTAGCTGCATGTGGATTTCCTTGAAGAGGAAGAGAACAGCTGCTAACTTCTGGAAATAACACACAAAGAGGTAAAAAAAAGTTAATAAGATTATAATTTTAAATTAAAAAGGTAATAGTACAGTAATAGTAAAAGAACAATACCTCTTTTTGAGCAGTTGAGGTGGTTGAATCTCTCATCTCTCATCATCAGGGCTCCAGGACATGCTGACACTATCAGTCTGAGTTTTTTCATAAAGTGCTGAAGTGTTGACGTGATGGAAGACGTCTTAGCAGCGTTCAGTAAAGCCTGCAGCACATCAACAACATTTCAGACATGATTCAGAGATCATTAAAAACTCCTATTTGTGTTATTGATCTGGAATTATTTGAATTACCTGATAAAAGTAGCAGCTGCTGTGATCGGTGTTTACAAGCTGTTTTCTTCGTTCACGTTCGGATGATGTGGTTAGTCCGTTCAAGTGACGTGTGTTGCTGCTGCAGGTCTTGTGAAACCGCGTCCATGCACAGCTTTAATTTGCGCAGGTCTTTTAACAACAGGAGACCGCAACAACATGCTAATACTGTAATGCTAAGTGCTAACGCGTGCTGCCTGCAAGATGCCGCGCTGAAACTAGGTCGCATAGAGCAGACGTCACGTCACTCCTTGATGAGTCCTGTCTCACTCGTCGTCCTCTCAGGCTGCAGGTAGGAGGAACTTTCAGCTCCGTGTGAGCACCTCACAGTCCAGTTTCTGTCAGGCACGCTGGTGTCAGGTTTCCATAGCTTGATGCGAGTAAAGGGAAGGGGCTGGACGGAAGAGTGCTGAGAGATTTCATTGGATTAGCTCGATGTCGTTCAAGAAAATCAACCAATCGGCCGTCGCGATTGACAAAAAAATAGCTATAATTTATTTTTTTGGTTCATGAGTGACAGCGGCCCATAAATCGCATAAATCACCGACGGCCCACCGGGAATTTGCCCGGTACGCCCGAATGGCCAGTCCAGCCCTGCCTCTGTCGCATCGCTTTCGCTGGCTAGCCTGCTACAGATTAGCAGGGGTAGCGGTTGTGACACAGTTAGCACCGTCGAGCGAAGCAGTCTGTGGAGAGAGGAGAAAATACTTCGGGGTTAAGAGAAAATGTGCCGGACTAGCTTTCGCTAGTCCAGCAGTACGCAGGAATAATTCTCTGTACGCTCTGTGTAGGGAGCAAGCTCACCTCTGGTTGAGCGATGAAGCAACAGAGAAGTCCCGCAAAGAGAGGTAGTTCAGGTTTAAGCGAGCTGAAGGGCAAAAAAGAGAAAGATGGATGGGCGTCAGCCGCTTAAATATCCAGAGGGCGGGGCCTCTGGCGCGACGTTGACGCCCTAGCCGTTGAGGCGTGAATGTATTCCTTCAGGTAATTGCGCGGGGGCGCAATTCCCATAGCAAGTATGTTGCACTGAGAGAACTTGACTGAAAGGGAACTGTATTTAGTTAAATGGTGATGTTTTTAACTAAAACTACCAAATGCATGTTGGAGATCATTAAAGTCTCGTATGTAGAAGCTTTACACGTTTAAATCTTAACAAACATGAGGATGCTGAGATGACTTGCACGAAGAAACAGAAAAGCAGATTTTGAATCTTTCATGTCTTTATGATTGACTTGTTAGTCCTTTGAGAAATGTGCTGGAAGAAGCTTTTTCTTTTTCCTTCTGCTGCTTCTTTTGCTAAATATAGTCTTTCTTTGATTTTTTTTTTTTAGTTGACACAATGAATACATTGTATTTTCTTAATTCACAAAATTAGCATCAACCCTGAGAACGTTTCAGGTTTACCTGCATTTGACTGTGTGCTCTAGTTTTATTTTGCTACCTGGGTATTATTTTAATACTTGAAAAACATGTCAACGTAATTAAATTCTATTCCAGAATAAACTGACTGGGGTTTGTCCTCAAACAGATTAAGATTTTTTAATTTGTACCTTTGTGAACGTTTGCATTATACTGTACACTGTGTACCTCTTTATTTGAAACCGTTAACCTTTTTGACCTGTTTGAAGTGAAAATCTCAAACTTTTGACTTTTGCTTCATAAAGCATCTGGAAAAATCAGTTTGCAAATGTGTCAAGAGGCCAGTCAACACCAAGTACAGTGATGCAAACTTGGTCTTCTTTGTTTCAACAACAGCTCCACTTGATTTTACTGTATATTAAGTGCAGCACCAGATCGGCCGAGGCCCGGGTTAACAACGACCACCACCGGTGCCGTTGACAAACAGGGTGCTAGCTGAAAATGTGCTACTATTAGTTGAAGACCACGAGGAGGGAAACGTGTCAAGGAGATAAAGGGAGAAGAGGAAAGTCAAGAATGTAGGACAGAGGGTGGAAACTCTAAATACAGTATGGGACAATGACAGGCATAGGTAGAGAGCTGGTTGACATGATGCAGAGAAGGAAGATAGATGCTTTAGGTGTCCAAGAGACCAAATGGAAAGGCAGCAAGGCTCACAGCATTGGAGCAGGAATTAAACAGTTTTACCATGGAGGACAGAAGAGAGGAAACAGGAATAAAAGGAGATGCAACATAGAGCAAAGAGGGAGGAAGTTAAGGCAAAGCAGAAGGTGTATAATGGGGATGTAACTGTACTCTAAAATCACATTTCGGTTTGGTTCAGTTTCAAGGCGGGCTCGGTTCGGTTAATTTTCGGTACAAAAAAAGAAGAAAAAAAAGACTTACAAAACATTTATTTTGAAAATATGCCAAATAAACAATACGTTTGTGTAAAAATACTTTGTAAATAAAAGCGACCCATTTGGATGGTATTTTAAATAAACGGCACTGTTTACAATAAATAAACTATACAAACAATAATAAAAATCGTAATATATACGATAACAGTCAGAACCAGAACAATAAGCAGCAACAGACTGTTAACAATTTAACTAATCAAGTTCAATTTTTTGTCCAAAAAGACCAACTTGTCCACTTTTTCTGCCAAAAGCACATATCTAGTTGCAGTGAATATCTCCAGTGGTGGAGAAAACAGCTCACTAACAACAGGTAGTAGCAGTGTGGCTGTTTTTGTCCTCATTACTCACAACCTCTTCTTGGACCTGCTCCCACCTGTCCCTGGAAAAGTTCAGAGTTCAGTCATCACAAACTTCTTAGCTGCAGGTGATCTCTGGTGGATTTACCTGAACAGGAAGAAGACTCAGCTGCTATCTCTGTCCCAGACTGGAAACAAAACACAAAGAGGTAAAAAAAAGAGTTTAATAGGATTATAACTTTACATTCAAAACAGTTACTTAGATAATAATAATAATAAAAAGAACAATACAATTGAATGGTTGTTATGAGGTGGTTGAATCTCTCGGTCATCATCATCATCATCATCATCATCATCATCATCATCATCATCAGGGCTTTAATCGGCTCTTTGTTGACAATATCAGTTTTAGCTTTTTCATAAAGTGCTGAACTTTTTGGCTGAAATGTTGATGTGATGGATGTTGTAGCGAGGCTCAAGAACTTTAAAGCCGGCGCATCAACAACATTCGGACGTAGATCCAGAGCTTTAATACTCTTACAGTTTGTTATTGATCTGGACCGATCTGAATTACCTGATGAAGGTTGTTTAAATGCTGCTATCAGTGTTTGCAAAAAGCTGCTTTTCTTGCTTGAAGAAGATGTTCACATTTGGATTACAGTATGTAGTTTCAAGTGCATTAACAAGTTGAATGTGCGTTAACAAGTTGAACGTGTTGCTTCTGCAGATCCAATCACTGTGAAACGTCGACACACTACTTTAGATTTGTTCACATCTTTTAATATACAGTATATATATACAGGTAGTCCTCGGGTTACGACAGTCTCGAGTTACAATGTTTTGCGGTTACGAACCCATTGAAAAACATTGTTTCGAGTTACGGTTTATGCGCCTTTACACCAGAAAATACGGTACCGAAACGAAACTTACAGGAGGGAGGGAGGTTAACGCGCGCTCAGTGCAAACTTACAGGAAGGAGGGAAGGGGGGGAGCTTGACGCGCTGGAAACTTACAGCAGACCGGAGCAGAGGAGGTCAGGAGGGGCTAATATGCTAACTCTGGACCGCTCGTGGAAATAAAGGAGACCTTATTTATTGGAGCAGAGGTTTACGAGGCAGAGAGGCTACAGCTGTGCAATGAGCTAATATGCTAACAGACGTTGCTGTAAACGCTGTGGACCGCATGAAGCTGCAGGAGCTCGGTGGTGCACAAGCTAACATGCTAACAGACGGAGGAAGAATTGACCAGCTCCCAGTAAGAAATTAACTCTTTTTCCCCTTCATTATGGCTCCAAATGTACTGTATGTGTTTTTTGATAATTATGTAGGGTACTGTGTTAGGATAGGCGAAGTGCTTGGTAACTGTACAGTACCGTACATGTACGTGTATATGGGGTGGCCAGTGTGTATGTGTATTTCGACTTACGACGAAATCCGTGTTACGAACGGGCGTAGGAACGGAACTCCGTCGTAAGTCGGGGACCACCTGTATATGGATTTTTTAATATTTTTTTTACAGCTAAAGGTTTTAT
>JBBPBX010037392.1:5568-26677 GCA_038048925.1 Garcialebias charrua | reverse complement strand
TCTCGTGGAATTAATGGAACAAATAACTTCTCTGTCGATCAAAAACAATATTGTGTCATTATTTTTGTTGATTTTAAAAAAGCATTCAATACTATTGATCACACCATTCTCATTGAAAAATTGAACAAATATGGTATTAGAGGACCAGCATTACAGTGGGTATCTAGCTATTTGAAAGATAGGAAACAATTTGTACAAATAAATGATGTAAGATCTGACCTCATGAACCTAAGTGGTGCTACCACTCCTGTGGAGTTCCTCAAGGCTCTGTACTTGGAACAAAACTATTTATTTTATATGTGAATGACTTGGTAAATGTGTCAGGACTCCTTTTTTTTTTTGCTGATGATACCACATTTTTTGTTTGGGTGAAGATATAGAACAACAGTTGGAATTGATGAAGACAGAATTTGTCAAAATACAAACTTGGTTTAAACTCAATAAATTATTATTAAAGACCGTGTAAAGTGAAATTAAATGTGTGTTTTGAGTTTGTCACACGGCATAAATATGTGTTATTAATCACCCATATAAATCTGACTGATTAAAAACATTGTTTTCCTTATAAAATTAAGTCTCAAAAATAATGAAAAAACATAATTGTGCCCTGGTCTGAAACGCTGGGGGCGTGTCAGCGCGTGGGCGTGGTTTCAGCGCAGTACTGCGCCCGTGTCCTGCCCCCTGAAGATGTTCGCGAAGGCTGGCAGCCTAATAGGAGTTCTCCAGCCCTACTCATTTGAACCTCCAGATAAAAATATAGGAAACCAAAGAGGTCAGTGAAAAGCAATTGTCAGCAAAATATTCGTCAAACTTTTTATTTTCTTAGAATGTGAGCACACAATGTGAAATCACACAGATACATAACAGCAGCTGTGCGCGTGGGACGTGAGGTCCACTCTGTGTGTCAGTGGCTGCACGCGGGGACGGTGTGTCCACTCTGTGTGTCAGTGGCTGCGCGCGGAGGACATGAGGTCCACTCTGTGTCAGTGGCTGCGCGCGGGGGACGTGAGGTCCACTCTGTGTGTCAGTGGCTGCACGCGGGGGACGTGAGGTCCACTCTGTGTGTCCGCGGCTGACAGCAGCAGAGATCAAGTAAATAAAATAAATTAAATAAAGTCACCAAGCGGGTGCCCTGACCATTGCGACATCCAGGGAAGATGCAGGAACGAGGCATAATTGATTAGCTAGCTAACAATGAACAAAATATCTATGCTATTGCTATCTGATGCTATCTGCGATTCGCGAGTGAATGGCTCCACCGATGCGAAGAACAAATTTATACGGCTGGAGCTGCAGGGGGTGGGGCTTTAGACCGCGTGACGAAACGCGGTCACATTTAAACCACGCCTAAAAAATCCTGAAGCAGACATATCTTTAAACAAAGTTTGATCTATAACTCCAAAATTAATTGAGCTACAATTTTGAGACTTTTTACTCATTTACAAGATTACAATTATGACATTTATAATGTTTATTGAAGAAAATATTGAAATTCACTTTACACGGACCAGATAATGTATGTGGCCGTTCTGTAAAACTGTGTGCCAATGAGCTGAGTCCCATTTTTCAGTATATTTATAATAAGTCTCTGGAAACACAACATGTTCCCATCATCTGGAAAGATGCTGTAGTGGTTCCTGTCCCTAAATCCAACAGTCCGAAAACTGTTGGTGATTTTAGACCAGTAGCTTTGACCTCAGTTCTGATGAAAATCTTCGAAAGATTAATCAGAGGTGAGATTCTAAAGCAGACTGAACATCTTTTAGATCCCATGCAGTTTGCTTACAGGCCTCATAGAGGCGTAGAGGACGCAACACTCACCCTGTTTAATATGCTTTTTAAACACTTAGATTTAAATGCGACCCATGTCAGACTTTTATTTGTAGATTTTTCCTCAGCTTTTGATACAATCCAACCTCACATATTAACTGAACGGCTTGTTGAACAGTTTCCTCTGAGTAACAATTTGATGGGCTGGATCTTGGATTTTTTAAGTAACAGGACACAGAGAGTAAGGGTGAATAATTGTCTCTCTGAATCTAAGTCCTCTTCCACCGGGTCACCCCAGGGATGTGTACTGTCACCCCTGCTTTTTATTCTATACACCAACATGTGTCGGAGCAGACATGAGAGCAGGTACATTATAAAGTATGCAGATGATTCTGTTATTGTCAGTCTGCTTAAAGGAAATGAAAGTAGCCATGGGCAGGTGACTGATGATTTTGTTCAATGGTGCGAGGACTCTTTCCTCAAACTAAACACAGATAAGACAAAAGACATGATCATTGATTTTAGGAAGAAACCTCACCAGCACGGAGTCACTTTAATTAAAGGTCAAGCAATTGAGACAGTGCAGTCTTACAAATATCTCGGGACAATCATAGACGATAAATTAAACTTTGAAACCAATTTTGACAAGGTGTGCAAAAAGGCCCACCAGCGCCTTTATTGTCTAAGGAAACTCAACCATTTTAATATTGACCGAACCATAATGACCATGTTTTATCGTGCTTTTATTGAATCAGTTTTATCCTTTTCTTGGTGTCATGGTTTGGTCACACTACACTGAGAGGAAAGAATTCCCTTCAGCAGATTGTTAAGCTGTCATCTAAACTGACCGGAGGAACCCAAACCTCAGTTACATCCATGTACGTTAGTCAGGTACAGAGGATAGCTTCTTCTGTTTTAAAAGATGTCCTTCATCCACTGTACGGAGAGTTTCAGCTTCTTCCCTCTGGTCGGAGGTTTTTAGTCCCTAAATGTAGGACAACACGTTTTAAAAAAGCTTTGTTCCCACTGCTGTAACTGAAATGAACAAACTGAAATAATGTTGTAGCTTTTAGTGGTTATATGTTTTTATTTTTCATTTTACATATGATTTGGGGAGCCTTAACACCGTTATGTGCAACATTATCTGTTTATGGTTTCTTTGAAGTGTTTTTACTAAATGTTTTTACTGTTTTTATTTGTGTGTGCGCATGGATGGATGGATGCTTTGTACCACTGCAAACCACATTTACCCTTGGGTATAAATAAAGTAACCTGAACCTGAACCCTTTAAAGCTAGAAAAAAAACTAATTACATGATATTCAGTAATACAAAGAAAACGTTGATGTTCCACTCAAAATTGAGAGTGTTGAGACTTGTAGAGTGAGTGAGGTGAAGTTTTTGGGTGTTATCACTGATGACAAACTGACATGGAAACAACACATGAATTCTGTAAGAATAAAAACAGCTAAATCTATTGCAGTACTGTACAAAGTCAGAGACTTATTAAATGATAAAGCTCTGTATATGTTATATTACACAATCATTGTTCCACACTTAATCTATTGTATTGATGACAAGAAAGTTCATACTCAATAATCCAGGTATCAAATCCAATAATTCTCAATCAGGTCATCTGGACAGTTTCTTTTTTAGTAGAAACGTTTCACCCTCACTCCAGAGGGCTTCATCAGTCAGGGTTACCAACTGACTGATGAAGTCCTCTGGAGTGAGGGTGAAACGTTTCTACTAAAAAGAAACTGTCCAGATGACCTGATTGAGAATTATTGGATTTGATACCTGGATTATTGAGCATGAACTTTCTTGTCTTGAACCACTTTGGCTGTGGCTACCTGCCTGGAAGGAGTCGATGAGGGACAGGACGGCCTCCAGAAACTATCTTGGCTCCAGCAAACTGGTTGGTACACTTAAGTATATGTTTAATCTATTCAATCAAATTAATATATTTAATCAATATAATTTTATTCAATTAATCTATTCTAATCTATTCTAGTTCTTAAGTCTATGTTTAAGTTTGTGTTTATTTGAATTTTGCAATACTAAGTATTGGCATTTTGTTTATTTTATTTACAGTTTAACCGGCATGTTCGTGTGAAAACACTCGGCAATTAAAGGCAACAATAACAACAACAACGACCTTATGTTCTTTGTAACAAGATATATTATCATTAGCACAGGTATGGGTTCCGTAGGGTTTGTAACATGGAACATTAATGGAGCCAGTAGCCAACGTAAAAAATATAGGATTTTTAACCAGATTAAAAGATTAAAGGCAGATGTTGTATTACTCCAAGAAATTCATAAATTGGCCTCAACTGTGGATGAGCTGAAATGTTCAGAGTTTCCTAATGTATTCTCAGCCTGTTATAATTCAAGACAAAGAGGGGTAGCAATTTTAATACATAAAAATGTTAACTTCACAGTATTAGATCAGGTTATAGACCCACACGGTAGATATATAATATTAAAGTTATCAATATTTAGACAAAATTATTGTATAGTTAGCATATATGGGCCGAATGTAGACGACGCTTCTTTTTTTCATGACTTTTTTTCCACTCTATCAAAGCACATGGATTCCTCACTGGTAATGGGAGGTGATCTCAACTTTGGTTTCAATGACAAAATAGACAGACTGAATACAGTGGGAACTCAACGCAGTTGGCAATCTATAAATATAGTTAAACAGTATATGAATGATTATGGACTCTGCGATGCATGGCATTCTTTTCACCCTGATAGCAAAGAATATTGGGCCTCATGCACGAACCGGTCGTACGCACAGATTTGTTCTTATACTGTTCGTACGAGTGATTTAGGATCATTTGTGGCATCCAACAATGTTTTCGTATCCTAGGATTATTTTCAGATACGAACAAAATGTACGTGTGGTCTGGACCTGTCGTATATTTTACGAGCAGTCGGTCCGCCGTTATCCAGATGGATTTCCATCACTAATCACTTATATTTCGTTATTTAGAAAATATTCTGAGTTTAAAAAGAATTAAATGCAACGACACAAATTTGTTAAATTAAAAGAAAGCGGCTTCAAACCCCCCCCCCCGCGCGCCCCACTCGACCACCGTGCGACCCCGCGCGTGGTGTGGCACACGCCCCCCCACCCCGTGCCAACAGTGGGCACGGGGTCCCCCCGCGCCAGTGTCGGCATGCCCCCCCCCACGCCGCGCGACTGTCGAGCAGACACACACACACGCACACACACACACAGCACCGCAGAGAAAAAGCGAAACCAGCTTATTCATTCGTTTCATGTCATTTTTTATTTAAGCTGCCTGTTGACTGCGGGCGCACTGTCATCTGTGTTCTGAGTGTGGATCATCGCGCGTCTTGCAGTAAAAGTCTGCTCCATCTCGCAGACTGTCCACCTGTCGTGCTGTGGCGAGACGTTTGTTTGAAGCCATTTACAGATCAAACCATTTATTCTTGATTTCTGATACTGTACGACCCACGGGAGACACAACATATGCACTACAATATTAATATGAGGTTAACTGTAGTTTCGAGACATTTTAAAATGCCTCTGTTCAAAAACACATCCGACACTTGCGGGGGGTGGGGGGGTAGCGGTGCGCCACAGCTCTTCTGAATAAGTGAAACTACACAGTTGTTTACAAACTTTACACTAACATTAAAGATATTTGACCATCCGACACCTGCAGGGGGGGGGGGGGTAGCCACAGCGCGACTGAGAGCAGATCTCCGAACGCGTGGAGTTCCTCATTTTACTTCATGTGTTTGAATGAATGGACACTTCCTGCTGTCAGAAGGCAGGAAGCGTGGCCTTATATGGTGTTTTGAGGGGTGGAAATTATGTAAATGACCTCCCGCGTGCACGAGCAGGTGAATAGAACAGGTGGGATTCATCATTATTTACACAGCTCATATACACACGTTTCCTGTGGATAGAAGTCTTTGTTGGATCTGACGTGGCATGTTCGTACGAACACTCCGTACGAACAAAAGTAGGAGAAATTTAGGGTAAGAATACGAACATTTTCGTGCATGAGGGCCATTCTTTCTTTTCACGTGTGCATCACTCATATTCTCGTCTAGATTATTTCATAGTAAGCAATTCATTGCTGACCAACATTTCAGACACTAAGATACACCCTATTGCTGTCAGCGATCATGCACCAGTTACTCTAAATTTAGATTATAAAAAAGAAACTAGAAAAAATATAAATTGGAGATTCAATACATCACTGCTTCAAGAAGAAGAATTTTTGCAATATTTAAAAAAAGAATGGGCATCATATTTAGAGTTTAATGACTTGCCAGGAACATCAGCATGTACACTTTGGGAGGCTGGGAAAACAGTTATGAGAGGTAAAATAATATCCTATTCAACAAATAAAAAGAAAAAAGAAAATAAACATATTGAGGAATTAGAGAATTCAATCAAATTATTAGGTTTACAAGGAGATGAAACAGCAAAAGCTACGCAAATTAAAATTACTGTAGAACTAAATGAATTTACTGATAAGAAAAATAAATTCTTGATACAAAGACTTAGATTAGACAATTTTGAATAAGGTAATAAATCAAGTTGTAATAATCTTAAAGGGACAGAGATATTTGTAAAACCAAAATCCAGAACTAGTTTGAAGGGACTGTCTACCTCAATCTAGGGAATTAGATTAAACTAAATTGTTAAAAAACATATATGAAGTAGCATATTGTGCATTGTATTAGTTAGAAAATTAGAAAGAGTTATTCATTTTGTTCTGTTACTGGAAGATTATTATCGTTTGAACTGATTGTTTGAAAAAAGGGGCAGATATACGGTAATAAGATTTTTTCTTCTTTCTGCTACCTTTCATTTTTATATATATATTTTGCACGTTATCAGTTAAGGTATTGTTTTGTATTGTGTTTTTTGTAAAAAAAATAAATGAACAAAATTAATAAACATAAACATGTCCCCTTGTGGCCAAATAATGTAACTACCCAAACAACTGAAGCTAGACAAATACAGTACACTACTACTCCCAGTTTATACAAGATGGTTTTGTTTTATTGCATACTTTCATATTTGACACAACTTTTTGATATTTCTTAAGCCTGTTTGCTTTAAAATTACAAACACAAATATAAATTATTCACCGGCCTAATAAAGTGTGCACGAAACACGACAACACGCCGAAGATTCTCCGACATCCAGGTCACGATTAAACTGTTAAGACGAGGAGCTTCCTCCAGGATCCAAGACCCACCTCCAGCTCCATGCCTCTTCCCCCTAGGGCTGGGCGATATGAGGAAAATATTATATTGCGATATTTTTTGGCTATATCACGATACACGATATATATCGCAATATCTCCAAAATCAATGAGAAAATGATTCAAAATTGATTAAAAAATGTCAACACTAAATTTGAACAAACTTAAATATTTTATTTTAACCATCAATTGCACACATAAATAAAAAGTACTTGAAGCAAAAAGGAAGAATAAATAATTTAAACTTAAAAAGGTGCTCTTGTGCTTTTAACATTAAAAAAATATTAAATCAAAACATTTAAGGCCTTTAAAATACAAAAACAAAAGTGTAAACAGTGGCCATAAAATTTACTGACCCAGAACAGTCACAGGTAACAACTCTCAACTATTTGCATGTGCTAGTAATTTTTAACAACAAACCACAAAATGTGCACAAGTTTCAAACTGTGCCAAGTTCAGGCAATGTCTGCAAAACCTCTGAACAAGAACAGATTTATCACAGGTATTGTGTACTGCAGTAAATGTGAGCCTCTGTGTACTGTATCCGGTTTTATTGTGAAAGGGTCAGGGGGTTGTTTCCGGGTTTACAAAGACGTTCTCTAAGTTGCTCTACAAAGTGTCGCATTGAATCCTTGTGTAAAAACACGACAGCCTCCACTCAGAAACGTGAACCGAGAGGTGGAGACATTATTAAATCAGCAGTTTATCATATACAGTACGCTAAAGACACGGTCAGTCTCAGCTGGCTAACGCGTTAGCCTTCTTGTTAGCCGCTAAGGACCGTGTCTTTAGCGATAATAATAAAATGCTGATTTATTAATGTCTCCACCTCTCTCTGCTCCTCTCATAAAGCTCTGCGGTGCACGCATGACTAAATGAGCTCAGACCCGTGGTTTGTTTTAATGAAGCAGCAGCTGTAAAAACACTTGGTTCTGCCGTTCATGCTCCACTCCGCTGTTTAAATGGTAAAAAAGATTCGTAGTTCCGACCTTTCTTCGGGATTATTTTCAGCATCGTCTACAAAAACATTTTTTATGCCCTCATCTGACAATTTAATCCAAACTAGCTCAGAACATTGTTTTTCCCCCTCAGCAGCTGAAATGTCAGCAGCTGTTGTGCTGAAAGTCTCCGAAGCTCCGTCCTCCTCCTGCAGCCTGCAGGAAGGAGGGGGGCGAGTGGGAGCCCGCGCGACAGCAGGAGGATCCTCGATATAGACGATATAGCCCTTTTAACCATTGTACATTTAAAATATCGCGATACATCGAGTATATTCGATATATCGCCCACCCCTACTTCCCCCCCGGTTCAGATCTCCCTCAGAAGTGGCAACTCATACTGAACAAATCAAGGAAACGAACATCGAAGTAGCGAGGGACTACAGATTAGAACGGTCGTACTATTACATCAATTAAAATTAATAACAGCTAAACTGACATCGGCCCTCTGGCTTGTAAATTTTTAATTCAAATAAAACGATTTTATGTCAGACATTTTGTTTCTGCCAGCTTACGGCCACTAGAGGGAAAAACTGTTCAGATGAGCTGATGTCTTTACCGATGACTTTAAACCTGAATGAGTTCTCATGTGAGAAGTCAAGTTACCTTTCTGAGAAAAACATTTACCACAAATTTCACATGAATATGGTTTCTCACCTGTGTGCGTTCTCATGTGGGTGTTTAAATCTAACCTAAGAATGAAACGCTTCCCACAGGTCTGACATGAGAAGGGTTTCTCCCCCGTGTGATTTCTCATGTGATAAGTTAAACTAGAGCGTTGTCCGAAAGCCTTTTTACAGGTCCGACACAGATACGGCTTCTCACCTGTGTGAACTCTCACATGTGAGATTAAATTACACCTGTGAGCAAAAATTTTCCCACAGGTCGGACATGAGAAGGGTTTCTGACTTGCATGAGCTCTCATGTGATTACTCAAATTATTTTTGCGATTGAAGCATCGGCCACAAATCTTACAAGGAAAAAGGTTTTCACCAGTGTGAACATCTTTGTGTGTCTTCTGGTTTGAAGTGGCCACACCTTCTCCTCTGGTTTGTGGACTTCTCCTGGTGAGTTTCAGGTAGTAATTCCTGCGTCCTTCCTTATCTTGATTTTCAGCTTCAGAAGAGTTCTGACAGAGGAGCTGGTCCATGTTGGGGTCCGGTTCACAGCTCTTCTTTTCCTCAGTCTCTGTCTCCTGCTTCAGTAAGAGCAGTTCTTCCTTCAGTTCCTCTTTAATCTGTACAAGTTCTGGTTCGTCCTGGTCGTCTTCAATCTTTGGAGGTTCTGGATCCTCCTGGTCCAAATTGGAGTTCCTCTCCTGGTTCCAGAGCTGCTGCTCAGTGAGAACCTCGTTCTTCTTCCAGACCAAACGTTGTGGAAGTTCTGAACAGACACAAAAGAAAATGCTGATCACTGTAGGTAAAGAGAAGCACACGTCAATCAAGTGATGAAGCTCAAGATGATTCATAAAGAACCAAACTCTCAAATTACCAACGTTCATCGTAGTTTGAACCTACGAGCTGTGATGCTGTTTTGAACAGCCAGGTTTTGAAAACTACAGACTATTTTCATGTGCACGGCTCTTGCACAACTGCATTGTAGGTTGTGCACAGTATTTCTACAAAAGTATAATCACCATCAAAACTCAAAGATGCGTATCTGAACCTCTGGCATCATTTCCGTAAACAGTGTCATCTGTGGTTCTGCTTTGATAAATGGTTCACTGGAAGCAGCAGGTGGGATGCTGTTCAACTCACAGGTGGAGGTGACATTTTTTTCCCTCACTGGCTCTGTAATGAGGTGCATGCGTTTCTTCCCTCTCCCTGTTCTCTTCCTGCTTTTTTACACTCTGTCTGTTTATCGGAGCAGCTCCTATTTTTACATATCTTCCAAAAAAAAAAAACTACTGTCTTGCATCTTACCAACTGGACTTTCGACGCAAATGACAAAATCTTTTCAACAAAGTGACAGGGTCCCGGAGAATCCTCATCTGCTCGGGCGACACGCATGCAGCTGGATATATCTCTGAGGAAGTGGATGTGATATGTCTATTTCTGCTGTCGATCGAGGACGCCAAAATTGCCAATAATTGGATTTATTACAACAGGTTTCCTGTTTTTGGAATAGTCTGGATCCTGGTTTATCAACGTACAAAGAAGACGGCTACACGTGAAGGTTGGTCCATGCTTTGAGGACTCAGAATCCGCTGATTTACTAGCTAAACTGTAAGTTGGACGTGATTTGAATCACAGGCCACCTGTGACTTTGGGACTCATCAGCATGAAAACGACCTTGAAGAGGCTCGTAAGCACAGACCAGTAGAATGCACCTTAATCTGGACATTTCAGACTTTGGAAGTATCAGTACCGACTAAAGACTGACAAGGAAAAATAGTCTGCCTGAATAAATCATCAATTGTGATTATCTGAATCTGACTCCCCGGTTGGCCTCGAAACAGGCCAACATCATTTTCGCCTGGGAAATGTGTAAACTAAGGAAAAGCTTTGTCTAGCCCCCCTTCTGTGGAGGCTTATCAGAAGTATGCCGGCTGACAATCATCTAATCAGGACAATGGACTATCTGTTAGTGCTTCATGGACCGCCTCGTCGTAAATGCATATGTGACGTGTTCATAAATGTGCTTGCTGGCAGTTTTTTAATGTCTTAAATTGTGTCCAAATCATAGGGATTCAGTTCACAGTGATTGTGGGACAAAAAAAAAGATATCTGAAAGTAAAATGCTGCAAGAATCTGTTTGAATACAGAACAAAGAGCCATGGTGTTAGATTTACCAAGGAGGAAAAGAACAGCGAGCAGTAGTGACGGGCCGTTTGAAGCTGAAGCTCCGGGGCACCAAAAAAACAAACTCATAGGTCGGACATGACAAATGTTTCTGACTCGCATGAGTTCTCATGTGATTACTCAAATTACTTTAGCGATTGCAGCATCGGCCACAAATCTTACCAGGAAACAGGTTTTCACCAGTGTGAACATCTTTGTGTGTCTTTTGGTGTGAAGTGGCCACACCTTCTCCTCTGGTTTGTGGACTTCTCCTGGTGAGTTTCAGGTAGTAATTCCTGCGTCCTTCATTATCTTGATTTTCAGCCTCAGAAAAGTTCTGACAGAGGAGCTGGTCCCTGTTGGGGTCCGGTTCACAGCTCTTCTTTTCCTCAGTCTCTGTCTCCTGCTTCAGTAAGAGCAGTTCTTCCTCCAGTTCCTCTTCAATCTGTGGAGGTTCTGAATCCTCCCATGTAGATTCACTTCCCTCCTGGTCATCTTCAATCTGTAGAAATGTAGGTTCCGGCACTGGATGTTCTGGTTCCATCTGGTCGTCTTCAATCTGTGGAGGTTCTGGTTCCTCCGGGTCCAAATTGGAGTTCCTCTCCTGGTTCCAGAGCTGCAGCTCAGTGAGAACCTCGTTCTTCTTCCAGACCAAACGTTGTGGAAGTTCTGAACAGACACAAAAGAAAATGCTGATCACTGTAAGTAAAAGAAGCACACGTCAATCATGTGATGAAGCTCAAGATGATTCAGAAAGAACCAAACTCTCAAATTACCAACGTTCATCGTAGTTTGAACCTGCGAGCTGTGATGCTGTTTTGCACAGGCAGGTTTTGAAAACTACAGACTATTTTCATGTGCACGGCTCTTGCACAACTGCATTGTAGGTTGTGCACAGTATTCCTACAAACCGGATTCCAAAAAAGTTGGGACACTAAACAAATTGTGAATAAAAACTGAATGCAATGACGTGGAGATGACATTTGCCATCTCCACATCATTGCATTCAGTTTTTATTCACAATTTGTTTAGTGCCCCAACTGTTTTGGAAGAATCTGGTTTGTACAAAAGTATAATGCCCATCAAAACTCAAAGATACGTATCTAAACCGCTGGCATCATTTCAGTGAACAGTGTCATCTGTGGTTCTGCTTTGTTAAATGGTTCACTGGAAGCAGCAAGTGGGATGCTGTTCAACTCACAAGTGGAGGTGACAGTTTTTGTTTTTTTCCCCTCAATGGCTCTGTAATGGGGCGCATGCATTTTCCCCTCTCCCTGTTCTCTTCCTGCTTTTTTACTCTCTGTCTGTTTATCGGAGCAGCTCCTATTTTTACACATCTTCCGAAAAGAAAACTACTGTTTTGGATCTGACCAACTAGACTTTCGACGCAAATGACAAAATCTTTTCAACAAAGTGACAGGGTCCCGGAGAATCCTCGTCTGCTCGGGCGACACGCATGCAGCTGGATATATCTCTGGGGAAGTGGATGTGATGTGTCTATTTCTGCTGTCGGTCGAGGAAGCCAAAATTGCCAATAATTGGATTTATTTTAACAGGTTTCCTGTTTTTGGAATAGTCTGGATCCTAGTTTATCAACGTACAAAGAAGACGGCCACATGTGAAGGTTGGTCCATGCTTTGAGGACTCAGAATCAGCTGATTTACGAGCTAAACAGTAGGCATGTAACGGTTGTAATGGGTTTCCCGAACCGTTCCGGTACACCACGTTCGGTTCGGTCCACCTGCGTACCGTTTCGGTTATTTTTTCACTCATTAAATGTTCTTAACAGGGGAATATATGCACCGCGGAACAAAATTTCCTGGGCGCGTTTCAGCACGGACCTATTTTCGCGTGGCACGCGCAGCATTTAGCCGTTAGCATCTCGTGCGGTCTCCTGTTTTTGAACGTTATAGCTTTCTTCAAAAGATGAGCGCACGCGCAGCTTGTGTGGACTTCATGAAGACTGCAGCAGCTGAGTGCGTGACGCAGCAGCAACACGTCACGTGAACGCGCTGGAAACTGTCATCCGAACGTGAACAACAGCTGCATTAAAACTTCATCCGAACGTGAACGAAGCTGCATTAAAACTCCTTCATCAGGTAATCAGAGCGGTCCAGAGCAATAACACAAGCTGTGAGTTTTTAAATCACTGAATCTGTCTGAACGTTGTGCAGGTTTTAAAGTTACTGAGCGTCGCTATGAGACATTCATCACGTCAACACTTCAAAAAGTTCAGCTCTTTATGAAAAAACTAACTGATGTTGTCAACAACAAGCCCTGGACCAGATTAAAGCCCTGCCTGCCATGATGAAGAGTGAGAGATTCAATTGTTCAAGAGGTATTGTTTTATTATTATCTAAATAATCTTTTTTTTAAAAATCATAATCTTATTAACTTGTTTTTTTTTAAATCTCTTTTGTTTTTTATTTCCAGTCTGTGACAGAGGTAAATCCACCTGCAGCTAAGTGATGACTGAACTGAACTCTGAACTGTTCCCACAGTCCCACCTGTCCCACCAAGAAGAAGTTGTGAGTACAGTAATGAGGACAAATACAGCCACACTGCTGCTACTGGACAAAAACTTGATTAGTTAGATTGTAAACAGTCTGTTGCTGCTTATTGTTCTGACTGTTATTGTATTTATTAAGATTTTTATTATTGTTAGTATAGTTTATTTATTGTAGAGTGCTGTTTATTTAAAATCAGAGTCAGAGAGTCTTTATTGTCATTTGCACCGCATGTGGTACATGTGATGAAAACGAGATTATGTACACGGGGTCCCAGTTACATCCAACAACAAATGCAAGAGAAAAACAGTAATAACATCTAGAATTAACTAAGAAAAACATCAACTAGTAATACACTAAGCCCTAATATAGTGGAAAAACATCATTATAAACAGCAGCACGAACATGAGTCTGTATGAGCAGATGGTCACAGATGAACACAGCAACAAGAAAACAGATCAGCATCAGCATGATGTGATATTTTGCAGTGTTTATTTTTATTTTATTTTTATTTATTCATTCATGAGTCTAACAGCCTCAGGGTAGAAGCTGTTCCTCAGTCTAGTGGTTCTACATTTGATGCTCCTCAACCTCCGTCCTGAGGGGAGTGGGGCAAAGAGTGAGTGTGCTGGGTGAGTGAGGTCTTTCATGATGCAGGTGGCTCTTTTCCTGCATCTGGAGGTGTAAATGTCTGTGATGGTGGGGAGACTGACTCCGACAGACCTCTGTGCAGCCTTCACCACTCTCTGTAGAGCTTTCCTCTCTGCAACTGTGCAGCCTCCATGCCACACGTTGATGCTGGAGCACAGGACGCTTTCCACTGCACACCTGTAGAAGGAGGTGAGAACTGGGCTGCTCAGACCAGCACGTCTCAGTCGTCTGAGGAAGTAGAGTCTTTGATGACCTTTCTTGATCAGGCTGGTGGTGTTGTTGGTCATCCAAATGGGTCACTTTTATTTATTACTACAATACAATACAAACATATTTTTGGCACATTTTCAAAATAAACATTTTGTAAGTCTTTATTTTGTAAAAAAAAAAAAAAAAAATTTGTACCGAAAAAACCCGAAAATAAACCGAACCGAGCTCTCCTTGTAGTTGAACCGAACCGAAATGTGATTTTAGCGTACCGTTACACCCCTACTAAACAGTAAGTTGGATGTGATTTGAATCGCAGGCCAACTGTGACTTTGGGACTCATCAGCATGAAAACGACCTTGAAGAGGCTCGTAAGCACAGACCAGTAGAATGCACCTTAGGCCCTGTTTACACGGACACTGTGTGGGGGAAACGGATGTTTTGGGTATGTTAATTAGGTGAAAAGTTTTGCGTTGACACGGTCGAATTCTGTGGATACGACTCTCTCCCCCTCCACCCCCCGTCCTCATGATTTCACTGTAATTACCATGCTGGGCCATTAGATGGCGCTGTGATTTTTGGAACCTTCACTACTGCGCATGCGTGCAGCCTGAGGTAAACAGCAGCAGAGGCAGCCTGCCTCGTCTGCTTTACTCTCTGGCTAAAATCAGCTAACTACAAGTTGTTGTCAACAAGTTAACAACAAGTTAACAATAAGTTAAAGTTGGAATTTGGATAAGAGTCAACAGATTTGACACCAAGTGGGACCCGCTTCATCTAACAAGCTGCACACCAGACGCTGAGTGTGGACTGTGGACCAGAACCGGACTTTACTCCGTGATAAACAGCTGACTTACAGCAGGTAAATCAACGTTCTTAATATGTTTGCTTGTGTTTACTTTGATCACATAACAACTGAGTTTTTTTTAATTTATTTATTTATTTCTGCCAGGTGGAGAAGCTGTCGTTCCAACAAACAGGCAGACGGTTCGGCGGTTCTGATGGGTCCAGATGAACACACAGCAAGAGTCCAGTTCATTAACGTAGTTACAGTTCGGTTCACGTGTTTTAATAGTGTGTTCAGTTTAATTCTCAGTGTTTGTGTTGTAAACTTTGTGGTGCTGAATAAATAAATAAATAAAAAATAAACCTGGTGTCTTCATTTTCACAGCACGTTACGCACTGTTTAAAAAATGTAACGAGTCCAGATAGATACTGTAGTTCAGATAAATTTACATCTCCCACGCCAACATAAATACTGTTTATTATTGTTAAACTGTTATATTTTGCAGCGTGACACGTGAAATGTCAGACTGTCCGCGCATGCGGGCTGCGCGCATGTGGTTGACACAAAAGCTCCACGGGAGATGTTTACATTATCAGCGGGGGGTCTGCGAAAAACTTCCACCTTGAGAGCAGGGTCAGAAAAGTATCGGAGTCAAAGAGGGGGGCCAGCAGCGTCGTGTAGGCGATAAGCAAAGTCGCAAAGAGAAAGTGGCGGGTACACTCAAAATACGCGCCGTGTAAACTGGCACTTAATCTGGACATTTCAGACTTTGGAAGTATCAGTACAGACTAAAGACTGACAAGGAAAAATAGTCTGCCTGAATAAATCATCAATTATGGATTATCTGAATCTGACTCCCTGGTTGGCCTCGAAACAGGCATACAGTACTTATCAATTTCTCCTGGGAAATGTGTAAACTAAGGAAAAGCTTTGTCTATCACCCCTCCCCCCTTTCTGTGGAGGCTTATCAGAACTGTGCCGGCTGACCATCATCTTATCAGGACAATGGACTATCTGTTAGTGCTTCATGGACCGCCTCGTCGTAAATGCATATGTAACATGTTCATAAATGTGCTTACTGGCAGTTTTTTTAATGTCTTGAATTGTGTCCTGTTAGGACAATGTGTGAAGAGATCTTTTTTTGTAATGCCACTATCCTCTCCTCATGACTTTGTCCCTTTTTCTATCTAAAAAACATATTCTGAAAAGAATAAGAAGGCTGCGCTTTATAGCAGCAGCTATGTGGACTCCGCCCATCTTTCGGACGACTGTACGGACATATTCTTGTTGTAGTTCGGTGCAATGATAATAAAGCTTATTCTGATTCTGACCACCAATCACGTGCACCAATCACAAGGATTCAGTTCACAGTGATTGTGGGACAAAAAAAGATATCTGAAAGTAAAATGTTGTAAGAATCTGTTTGAATACAGAACAAAGAGCCATGGTGTTAGATTTACCAAGGAGGAAAAGAACAGCGAGCAGTAGTGACAGGCCGTTTGAAGCTGAAGCACCGGGGCACCAAAGGAACAAACCCGCGTTTCAGAAGGTCTGTGACTGAACAGATTAAGAAGTATTAATGTTTTTCTGACTAAATCTTTATCAATTTTTAAGTTAAGAATTAATGCTTAATGCAACACTTGTGAGAAAAAACATTTTAGTTCAAGCTGAAAGGGAGTTAGGCAAATAATATGTTTCCATGCATCTCACAGCCAAGTTTGTGAGATGTTGACGAGCACAGCTCAGCAATTTAGTGTCAGGCTGACTTTTTAGTGAGGCAGCTTTTGCTTTGAAGACACTGATTATGTGGAAGAGGTACGGGCCCTACTCTTTTTCACATATAACTTTGTCTTTATTGGCAAAAGATGTAACAATCTAGTCAAAATAACAAATGTTATCCCTCACCCGTGCCTTGCACCGACTCACACAAAAACATGTTTGTGTTAAGATGAGAGTGAAGTCATTATAGACACGCACGCACACGCACCACGCATACACATTCACACACCTCAAAGGTATAAAATAAGGAGGCGCTCGGATGGATTTCCGAGGTCTACCGAGGGTTTGATCAACGCCCGGTTTTGCATTGAAGAACATCTCCCACTGAACGAAGCGGCCTCCTCGTTTGCATTCAACGGTGAGGGATTCTGATCTTTTATTTCAATGCCTTTTTCTGAGTGTGTGTGAAAGCTTGAAGGCTTTGCTGTTGTTCGTGGCGGGGTTTAAAATTGATGCTTAACCCTAGCAAATAACAGTATGTGTATCTGAACATGTATGTTTTTACTTTTTCTGTCACAAGACTTCTTTAATAAATATTCATTATTTTTAATTAAGTCTGTTTGTTTTCTTCCAAACCAGTAAGCGTGCCCACCTTTCACGGACTGACAAAGATGTTAAAACATTAACTATTTGGGGTTGATCTGAAATTTCATAAAGCATTAACATTAATTATTTGGGGTTGATCTGAAATTTCATAAAACATTTGGCGACGAGCGAGGATGGGATATCTTATCTTTATTTGTAAAGCACATTCCAAGGTGCTTAAAAAGATGGATGAAAGGGTACACACTGGCTGTTTGGAAGGAAAAAAGTTAAAGTGTGAAACTGTGTTCTTGGAAGCCCTTGTTGTTTTGGAAGCGGGTGAGAGATTCCCGCTGTTGAAGAGCTGATAAGTTTGGATCAGTGGTTTTTTGGGACGCCTTAAGCTGCTGACCGATTCTTTGAGCTGAAGTGTAACAGAAGATTTGAACCAGGGTGTAAAAACCCTTGATCAGTAGTTTCGTGAGAGCAGAAGGAAAGAAGATTTTGCCGGGGTTAGAAAAAAAAGATATACAGTATAACCCTTGTTGTTTATTTGAGATCAGTAACAGAAGTTTTGAATAAACCCTGAAGAAGTCAGGTGATAGGTGATTTATTCGCTGAAACATAAGTATAATACCAGGGTTAAGAGAAAAAAAAAAAAACCTTGTTAGAGTTCTTGTAATGAGTTAGGTGATTTATTTTGATTTATTGGGCAGCACGGTGGCACAACTGGTAGAGCTGCTGCCTCTCAGCGAGAAGGTTGCCGGTTCAAATCCCGGTCCGGGGCCTTTCTGGGTGGAGTTTGCATGTTCTCCCCGTGCATGCGTGGGTTTCCTCCGGGTACTCCGGTTTCCTCCCACAGACCAAAAAACATGCTTGTTAGGCTGATTGGTGACTCTAAATTGACCCTAGGTGTGAGTGTGAGAGTGGATGGTTGTTTGGTGTGAGTGAGACAGGTCCCTCTTGTAAATGAGTCCCCGTGACTCAACGAGGCTAGCCTGTATAAATAAAGGTTGAATGAATTTTGATAGCTTTATCAGTTGAAGTTAATAAGACTGGTGATTTATTTTTCGAAGTTTAAAAATAAAAAGGAGCAAGCGCTTCTCTGTGTGTGTGTGTCTGTACAGCTGCGTGAGAAGAGAAAGAAAAATGTGCAGCGACGCAGTTGTGCGAGGGTATTGTGGGAGCTGAGTTGGTCAGTTGTAGTGAGAAACGCATGAGGAAGAATGTGTCTCATCTGTAATGTGTGTTTTATTTGTTGTAAGTAAGAAAAAATGTGAGTGTGTGTAGTTGCTGAATTTGTCAGCTGGAGTGTTAAAGGAGAAATGTAATCAATTCTGAAAAAATCGATATAACAAGAATTTCATATAGTAAACAACACACATAAACATACTTAGTATGCTTTTTTCAAGTCAGTAGCTTAAAGAAATAGTTTTTTACATTTTTCCTGCTACATGCCGAAGTACAGTGATTTCTGTAGTAATTTTCTGGACGCACTTTTATGACACAATTAAGACCTCCTTTGCTATCTTACAATAACACTGAAGCTATAAACCCATCATTACTGTCCTCTTGTCTGTCATTTAAAATGGAAGCAGAAGACTTTTTTGAATCTGAAGGATATCACTTTAGTTTGTCAAAAACAGTTTGGTGATTTAGTGCATTAATGGGCATTTCTATCCTGGAAATACGAATAGCCGTGCGTTAGCCGCCGCATGCTAACGTTAGCATGCTAGCGCCGTATGCTAACGTTAGCATGCTAGCGCCGTATGCTAACGTGGAAGTGGGGGTGTTGAAAATGTCCTGAAACAGTTACCAATGTCTTGTTAAGCTCTGTCTTCCCCAGAACATAGTAGGATCTAAAATGATTTTTAAAGATGAAGGAGCAAGTTGAAACATGCTGTCTCCCTCCTTGCTAGCAGGCTCCATTGGGAGCTGCCTGGCTAACTAACTACGGTGGCCCTACACGGCCAAAATTCTACAGCGGCCGAATGCACAGGAGCGGTAAAAATACAATATAAATTTTTAAAAAGTTTTAAAATCGATTTTGGGGCTTTTAGAATAGATTCTGAATCGCCAGGACTAAGAATCTTGATTCTTTAAAAAATAGATTTTTTTTGCTGCATCCATAATTGCTACACACTGAAACCTTTTTGTCCACAACTAGATACACACACTAATATTACTGTATGAGGGACGACTCGTTGCACTGCCTACGTCATATTCAGGGGACGGAGAGCAGGCAGGAGGAGGGGGGTCAAAAACACCAGATGAGAATTTTTTCACTTTGCAAAGTCTAAATTTGAGTTAGGATGACATTTTTGACTTGTGAAAATTTCTCAACAAGCTTATTTTATGCCTTTCATTAGACTACTATTAGCTTAAAAACACTTTTCATTTCTCCTTTAAAGAGACAGGATGGGTGAATGGTGTGTGTATTTGGAGAATGCACGTGTGTGCAGCAGCTTCCGTTCCCTCTGCTGTGAGTAGAAATGGGAGGTTGGGGACTGAGCGGAGGTCAGGAGACAGTCCTTGTTTGATGTAGGCGCGCAGGTTCGTGTGTGAAATTAGAGATGCAGAGAACGGAAAAGTGGAGGAAAAATAGCAAGAGTTTTCAGTGTGTGGTTCATGGGCCAGGAAGGGTCGAGTTTTTGTTTTGTTTTCCCCTTTCATGCAGTCCGCCTTATCTCCGGAACAGGGAGGAAACTGCAGCTCTGAGGAGATGTGTGAAGGATGAGAGCAGAGGAGGAGAAGAAAAAAAAAAGTGTTGGTTTTCATGCTTATTTTTGATTTTAAAAAAAAGGAAGAGGGGTTTTAAGTTTTTTTTTTTTCTCTCCTTTCTCTCTCTCCAAGTTTAAAGGATGAATCTTTTATTTGAAAGATCACTAATTTCTGTCATTCTATCTCAGTCTTTTGCTTTTTTCCTAAGCTTGATGTCGTGGTGTGTCGTCTGTCTCATGGGACAAACTGAGGACGCGCAGAGGACAACGGGAGTGGCCGGGGCGCCTGTGACTGGTGTCTGCTGGTCGTCGCTTCATCGCTGTTATGATTCTGCTGGATGATCTACGCGCCTGAGTGAGGGTGGCGTTCAAGTTCATCTGTGCTACAGCGCGGCTGGTGATCCCCCCCCCCCTCCCGCCGCCTCTTCAACGCCCAGACATGTCCTGAAAAGAGGACAGTTGGAGCTCTTTGCCACGAGATGAACAGACGGGACGGCTTCAAATGTCCTGTACATCGGTCCTGCTGGTAACAAGTGTGGGCAGAGCGTGGGCAGAGCAGTGGTGTCCGGCGCGTGTAACGTTCCAGTGCAACGACCTTGTGCATCGACCTGTGCGAGTTGTTCCAGAGGGTGGAGCCACGATCGTGAAGTGCTAGTTTGGGAACATTTTCATTTTTTATTGTTCTTTGAGTTTTTATTTTGTTTTATTTTACCTGAAGTAATAAAATAAATGATGATTAATTTGAGATGACATGCATATATACAGATATGTGCTACAAACAGGAATTGGTTTTATCTGGACAGTAAAATCGTCCTCAGAAAATACTTAGGTGTTCTTTATTTTTATTTTTCTGGGTGGATGAGTTGTACACTTGTGGTAATTGACTAATTGGCAATTTCTGCCTTTTTCTGGCAGTCTCCATTGATTTTGGGTCACTTCTGATGCGCAAGGAACGGACCCGATCCATGGTGCTGAAACTTGTGATTGAGTTTGTAAGTCTGGCTGTTTGATTTGAAAGTGTTCACATGTGTTGAACAGAAGAAGGTTTATACATAAGGTTTTTACAGCGGTTTAAACTAATAAAGTGGGTTACATATGGTTTAAAACTAATAAAATAAGAATGTGCAGTATC
>JBBPBX010037391.1:17422-30947 GCA_038048925.1 Garcialebias charrua | reverse complement strand
GTTACCCAATCTGTTGCGGAAGCATGATCCGTAGTGTCAGTTCATTTGCACATGTGCTAAAAACAATACTTCCAGGTCGCACGGGTGATGTAGCGCTGATTCACTTCACCTAGAAGCGGTGCTGTATCACCATGGAAATAATTATATTGGTTTATAAGCATTGTGCTTTAAGTAATCATTTGATTGATTTAATTAATTATTAATCAAAAATGTAGCGTCCGGTATACTGTATAGAATTCTTTTTTTTTGCCTGCCATCTAGTGGTGGTTTTTATCTACACAACTCTTCATGTACCGTGTTCGTCGGCCTATAAGTCGCACCGGAGTATAAGTCGCACCAGCCAAATATGCCCAATTAAATGGAAAAATCAAAAATTAACGTATAAGTCGCACCGGCCTATAGGTCGCACCTCACGTGAACTGGTGTTTTGCCCAAAATGGACTGGCTGCCAAATTGTTTGGAAGGACTTTTGACAAGATTATCACATAAAAACTACAGTATTTTGTTTGATGTGTCTTAATTAATAAATGAACATTATTTTGGACTGGCTGCCAAATTGTTTGGAAGGACTTTTGACAAGATTATCACATAAAAACTACAGTATTTTGTTTGATGTGTCTTAATTAATAAATGAACATTATTTTGGACTGGCTGCCAAATTGTTTGGAAGGACTTTTGACAAGATTATCACATTAAAACTACAGTATTTTGTTTGATGTGTCTTAGTTGAACTTTTCTTTAATAAATGAACATTATTTTTTTATATTTTGTGTCTTTCATCATTTATCTTTAAAGATAAACACATAAAAATATATTTTTATTAGCTGACATTACAGTAAAAAACGTGTCTCAGTTTAAAATGATGACAGAAACAGATACTGTATTTATTTTATGGCTTTTATTTATTTATTCAAAACCATTGAAGTCTTCATCTTCTGTGTCACTGCACCATTTTTGGACCAGGCAGATGTCAACAGTGTAGGTACTGTAAAGGGTTTCTTAGCGCCCATAGCGGCCGAAACTGGTACTGCACCATTTTTGGAGCTTTTGACCAAAGTCACATTATGACCAAAATGTTGGAAAAATCGACGTATAAGTCGCACCGGCCTATAAGTCGCAGGGCTTAGAAATGTAGGCAAATGTAGGCAAAAAGGTGCGACTTATACGCCGGAGAATACGGTAATGGGGGCCGAGATGGTGTACAGGCAGGGCAGCTGGCTCGGGACCCAAAAGTCCCAGGTTCGATCCCCGGTCTCTGGATACCTCGTGGTGTCTCTGGACAGCACACCTCATCCCCAAAATGCCCCCCGGGTGCCTTCAATAGCTGCCCACTGCACTACCTGGTGGTGGATGGGTTAAATGCATAGACTAATTTAACCATTGTATGGAAACATACAGTGATGACATTGTGTGACATTATTATTATTATTATTAATATTATTATTACCACAGAAATAAAGCATGCACTTAAATTATTGGTACAGTAATTTCTTAATGATTATAAACCAATATTATAATTTTTCCATGGTGAAACAGTGCCGCTTTGTGGTGATGTGAAGCAGCGCTGTTTCACCCGTGTGACCCAAAAGTATTGTTTGACGCTACGGATCGTGCTTCCGCAACAGATTGGGTAACCACATGGTAGCTTCTGACCAGGGAGATTAGGATGCTTACGGGAAGTGGAGCGCTACGTCTGTTGAATCTTAGCTAGCATGTCTGTATTGTGCACGGCTAGCTTAGCGCTACACTAATGCCTGGTACCCACTGCACAACTCGAAACGCGCCTGCTGCCCCCTTTTGGCCGCTGGTCACGGTCCCACTGAACCACTGAACACCGTCTGATGACGTACACTAGGGGGCAGCAGAGGGAGGGGTCTCTGGCTTGTTTTCCGGGTTCAGTTGTTGTTTTAACTGCACCTCCGACGGTCTTCGATGAGATTAAAACTTTTTTTTATGTTTGGGGTGATCTACACTGGAGAGGACAGCAGCCTGTCAGCAGCAACTGTAAAAATGCCACGTTTCTTACCGGAGTTTGGGTCCAATTCCTGGAGGCTCGATCCGGTGAGTTTAAAAAGTCCGAAAAAAGTCCCGTTGTGGTTGTGTAATCAGATAGCGAGGCTCTCCCGACTGTTTGCCGGATGCGTCGAGCCGCCAGAGATCAACATTTGGGACGTCTGCGGCTCGACGGCGACGCGCGCGTGCGTGTACAGGCTGCCCCCGCGCCGCTTCGATCACTTGAATCGCGCCGCTTCCTTGTTCGCCGTGACTCCACGCGTCTCCTCCATAAACTTTGAATGTAAACCGGCCGCTTCGGCCGCTCGACAAAGGGGGCAGTGGGTACTAGGCATTAGTGTGTGATGCTGTAAGAGAGTGGTCCCCAACCACCGGGCCACGGATCGGTACCGGTCCGTGGGTTAATTGGTACCGGGCCACACAGAAAATGTTTTTGTTAATTGTTAGTTTTCTCTAATCTCATTTTTGGAAGTTGAAATTATTATTTTTGTTAAATAATTTTCTTGAATGAAAAATACACCGTGTTTAAATGTATAAAAATTGTATTAGCACTATTAAAGAACAAGTCTTAAGTATTCATGTTACACAAATAGTTTCATTGCATTAAAGAGACAAATTGAACAAACTTATTTAAAAAACATGAGGGTTATGCAGGACTCCCTGAAACTTTTTCTCCACTGTAAGGGGCCCCTGAACCCAAAAACATTGAGGACCCCTGCTGTAGCCCACAACCAAAACCCACCCTCTCACGGCCAGAAACCTATGGGAAAGACTGCGGCCGTTGATGCATTCCTTTGAGAAACATTTATTATTTTTGACATAATCGCTCATTTTTATCCCGTCAGCCCATCTAGTTAGGTCCTTTCTGTTGCTTTCCTCCCCATGTCTCAGTCTGCCATGAAATCTGATCATGACAGTAGATGGCTTGGCCTCCCTGCTTTCATTTTCTCTCTGAACACCATGCAATGCTTTTCAGCTGTTGAGGAGGTTTAAATCCTCCAGCATAGCCCCAGCAGCACCTCTGCAGCGACCCACTGGACCAAAATAAATCCAAGGAGCTTGCAGTCTTGCCTCTGAATAGGCTCATACCCCCTGAAACCAAGCCCAGAACAACCCCCCCTTGCTCGCATCAATCCAAGAGCGATGAACCCAAAAGGCCTTCCTCTGGGCGGTTTAGCTTCCATCCCTCTTGTGATCATCTCCCTCTGCCTTCACAAAGAATGGTCTGAGCAGCTTAATCAACTAGAAAAAAATGTGTGCCTTCCTCCCTCTTCCTGCTACAACCACTTCCCCTCCTCCCTCGAATCCGCCACACAATTTTCACATGCCATTGATTTTGTTTTGTTTTTATAACAAGAGAGGGGTTGAGCGCTACAAATAACATTTTCTCCCCAGCACATTTGAAATGTCAATATCGTTGTCAGAGTTAGTGGTAGTGAAAGAGCGGCTCTACCTGCTTCAATAGCCTTAATGACACATCTTGAAATGAAAAATTTGAACAAATTAAAAAATCTGGGGGATTTTTTTTTCTCCTACAGACTGTGTCTGCAAATAACAAGCTTGGTGACAGATTCGGGCAATCACGGGACATTTCTATTCACGCCCGCGGCTAGGTCAGGACACACACCTAAACACTGAACGATCCACTTCATTTCTGCAGCACAGACTTTTTGCACAGTAAACAGCCTCCTGTAACCTCGGGCAAATCCTACATCTAACACCCCCATGAGAGCAAGGATCTTGCTTTGCACCAGCAGAAGTTGGAGGTCAGACCTGAGTCCGACGTCCAGCGGTGCTGTCAGCTATAAGAGATGAATATTCATACAATCTGTTGGGTTCAAGGCTGGAATACGCAGCTACGCAAGGCAAGTTATGGCCACAGAAACTAAAAAAGAAAATAATTAAGATGTTCACCATTTTATTTTTGTCATTATTAACTAAGAATGGGTAGTGATTTGTCTAATAACAAAAAGTTTAATTAAAATGTTTATTTCTGATTAATTAACGCAAACATCATGGCTCTCTGTCAGATTCAGAATTGAATTCAAAATTCTACTTCTAACCTACAAAGCTCTCAACATCCTAGCTCCATCTTATATTCTAGATCTTATTGTTGCATATTTTCCTACCAGAGCACTTCGCTCTCAAACTGCAGGTTTACTTGTGGTTCCTAGAGTTTCCAAAAGCAGAATGGGAGGAAGATCTTTCAGTTCTCAGGCTCCTCTCTTGTGGAACCAACTTCCAGTTTCTGTCCATGAGGCTGACACATTGTCCAGATTTAAGACTTTCCTTTTTGATAAATCCTATAGTTAGGGTTGGCTTGTTGTGCTGTCTTAAGCTACTAGAGGACAAATTGACCTCCATCCATCCATCCATTTTCTTCCGCTTATCCGGGGTCGGGTCGCGGGGGTAGCAGCCTAAGTAGGGAGGCCCAGACTTCCCTCTCCCCAGCCACTTGGAGCAGCTCCTCTGGGGGAATCCCAAGGCGTTCCCAGGCCAGCCGAGAAACATAGTCCCTCCAGCGTATCCTGGGTCTTCCTCTGGGTCTCCTCCCGGTGGGACATGCCCGGAACACCTCACCAGGGAGGCGTCCAGGAGGCATCCTAACCAGATGCCCGAGCCACCTCAACTGGCTCCTCTCGATGTGGAGAAGCAGCGGCTCTACTCCGAGTCCCTCCCGGATGACTGAGCTTCTCACCCTATCTCTAAGGGAGAGTCCAGCCACCCTGCGGAGAAAACTCATTTCAGCCGCTTGTATCCGAGATCTTGTTCTTTCGGTCATAACCCAAAGCTCATGACCATAGATGAGGGTGGGAACGTAGATCGATCGGTAAATTGAGAGCTTTGCCTTTTGACTCAGCTCTCTCTTCACCACGACAGACCGGTACAGCGCCCGCTTCACTGCGGACGCTGCACCTATCCGCCTATCGATCTCACGCTCCAGTTTTCCCTCATTCGTGAACAAGATCCCGAGATACTTAAACTCCTCCACTTGGGTAAGGACCTCCTCCCCGACCCGGAGAGGGCACGCTACCCTTTTCCGGCTCAAGACCATGGCCTCGGATTTGGAGGAACTGATCCTCATCCCGGCCGCATCACATTCAGCTGCAAACCGCTCCAGCGAAAGCTGTAGATCACGAGCTGATGAAGCCAATAGGACCACATCATCTGCAAAAAACAGAGAAGCGATTCTAAGGCCACCAAAACGGATCCTCTCAACACCTTGGCTGCGCCTAGAAATTCTGTCCATAAAAGTTATAAACAGAATCGGTGACAAAGGGCAACCTTGGCGGAGTCCAACTCTCACCGGAAACGAGCCTGACTTACTGCCGGCAATGCGGACCAAGCTCTGACACCGGTCGTACAGGGACCTAACAGCCCATATCAATGGGCCTGGTACCCCATACTCCCGGAGTACCCGCCACAGAACCCCCCGAGGGACGCGGTCGAATGCCTTTTCCAAGTCTACAAAGCACATGTAAACTGGTTGGGCAAACTCCCACGCACCCTCCAGGACCCTGTTGAGGGTGTAGAGCTGGTCTAGTGTTCCACGACCAGGACGAAAACCACACTGCTCCTCCTGAATCCGAGGTTCGACTATCCGACGGACCCTCCTCTCCAGAACCCCTGAATAGACCTTACCAGGGAGGCTTAAGAGTGTGATCCCTCTATAGTTGGAACACACCCTACGGTCCCCCTTTTTGAATAGGGGAACCACCACCCCAGTCTGCCAATCCAAGGGAACTGCCCCCGATGTCCACGCGATATTGCAGAGTCGCGTAAGCCAACACAACCCCACAACATCCAGAGCCCTAAGGAACTCAGGACGAATCTCATCCACCCCCGGAGCCTTGCCACCGCGGAGCTTTTTAACCACCTCGGCGACCTCAGCACCAGAGATTGGAGAGCCCGACCCAAAGTCCCCAGGCTCCGCTTCCTCAGTGGAAGACGTGCCAGTAGGATTGAGGAGGTCTTCGAAGTACTCCGCCCACCGACTCACAACATCCCGAGTTGAGGTCAACAGCACGCCATCCCCACCATAAATGGTGTTGGTCGCGTACCGCTTTCCCCCCCTGAGACGCCGGATGGTGGACCAGAATCGCCTCGAAGCCGTACGGAAGTCATTCTCCATGGCCTCTCCGAACTCCTCCCACGCCCGAGTTTTTGCCTCAGCAACCACCCGAGCCGCATGCCGCTTGGACTGCCGGTACCTATCTGCTGCTTCCGGGGTCCCACAGGCCAAAAAGGCCCAATAGGACTCCTTCTTCAGCTTGACAGCATCCCTCACCGCCGGTGTCCACCACCGGGTTCGAGGGTTGCCACCACGACAGGCACCCTCCACCACAAGACCCCTTATGATGACTAATATAAATGGAAACAATGTTCCCTCGCCCGGACGCGGGTCACCGGGGCCCCACTCTGGAGCCAGGCCCGGAGGAGGGGCACGTTGGCGAGCGCCTGGTGGCCGGGCTTTCACCCATGGAGCTCGGCCGGGCACAGCCCGAAGAGGAGACGTGGGTCCCCCTTCCCATAGGCTCACCACCTGTGGGAGGGGCCAAAGGGGTCGGGTGCATTGTGGAATGGGTGGTGGCCGAGGGCGGGGACCCTGGCGGTCTGATCCTCGGCTACAGAAGCTGGCCATTGGGACATGGAATGTCACCTCTCTGGTGGGGAAGGAGCCTGAGCTAGTGTGTGAGGTTGAGAGGTTCCGGCTAGAAATAGTCGGACTCACCTCAACGCATGGCTCTGGCTCTGGAACCAGTTTCCTTGAGAGGGGTTGGACACTCTTCCACTCTGGAGTTGCCCCTGGTGAGAGGCGCCGAGCAGGAGTGGGCATACTTGTTGCCCCCCATCTTGGTGCCTGTACGTTGGGGTTCACCCCGGTGAACGAGAGGGTAGCCTCCCTTCGCTTACGTGTGGGGGGACGGGCTCTGACTGTTGTTTGTGCCTATGCGCCGAACGGCAGCGCAGATTACCCACCCTTTTTGGAGTCCTTGGAGGGGGTATTGGAGGGTGCGCCTCCTGGGGACTCCCTTGTTCTGCTGGGGGACTTCAACGCTCACGTGGGCAATGACAGTGAGACCTGGAGGGGTGTGGTTGGGAGGAACGGCCCCCCTGATCTGAACCCGAGTGGTGTTCTGTTGTTGGACTTCTGTGCTCGTCATGGATTGTCCATAACGAACACCATGTTCAGGCATAAGGGTGTCCATATGTGCTCTTGGCACCAGGACACCCTAGGTCGTAGTTCAATGATCGACTTTGTTGTCGTCTCATCTGATCTGCGGCCGCATGTCCTGGACACTCGGGTGAAGAGAGGGGCGGAGCTGTCAACTGACCACTACCTGGTGGTGAGTTGGCTCCGATGGTGGGGGAGGATGCCGGTCAGACCTGGCAGACCCAAACGTATTGTGAGGGTCTGCTGGGAACGTCTGGCAGAGTCTCCCGTAAGACGGAGCTTTAACTCCCACCTCCGGGAGAGCTTTGAACACGTTCCGAGGGAGGCGGGGGACATTGAGCCCGAGTGGACCATGTTTCGCGCCTCTATTGTCGAGGCAGCTTATCGGAGTTGTGGCCGCAAGGACAAATTGACCTCATGTCCTTAAATGAATTATTAAAATTGAATAGTTTAATTTGATATTATTTCTATCTTAACATGTGATTCTTGACCTGCCATTGTGTATCTGTTCCTCTCAAACCCAGCCAGTTGAAGCAGATTGCCACTTGTCCTGAGTCTGGTTCTGCTAAAGGTTTCTTCCTCATGAGGGAGTTTTTCTTTCCACTGTTGCCTTCATGCTTGTTCAAGATGAGAGTCTTCAGTGAAGTTAAATTCAACGCAGTCTGCTCCTCAGATAAATAATGTTCAATTATTTTTATATATAAATATTTCTGTTCAATGCCCCGAGATGACTTCTGTTGTGACTTGTTGTTATACAGTATACGGTAAATAAACTGAATTGAATTTAAGTGCTTTTGTTTAGATTTGGATTTTTTATTTTATTTTTTTATCCAGTGGTGATACCCAGTGTTACTTCCTGAAATAACCTACCGGTATAGTAAATGCCCACCTTCCATCTGAAAAAGAAAAGGAAAAAGAAGAGCATTCCCGGCATATTTCTGCTATCTAATTTTGAAATACAGATATGAATATGGAATTTCTATTGTGGAAAACTCAGCTTTACTGTCAAAATCTGCCCCTTGACATTGACCAATTGGACCAGTAAAAATTAAGGAATATAAATTCCCTACTAGTAGAATTAGCAGCTGGACACATCTGTTGCATTACAGCTGCAGGACTGGGAGTAAGTACAGTAAAGCAATTTTTTAACTGAAACAAGCAAAGGTCTTCAACCATAAAGCATCAGCTGTGGTAAGAACTGGTTAAAATGCCTTTTCTGCTTTTAATCAGTTTGTGGTTGTTCAGGCCTGTGTGAGTAAAGCACAAAACAATCAGGTGATGAGAGGCATGGATGGATGTGAGCTGGTTTTATAGAGCAGGACAGTATGAGCCGACTGGGATAACCGGATCAGATTTAATAAGAGTAACATCGAAATATTTAAAGGAAAACTGAATAATTACTGGACAAATTTGAAAAGTGTTTTTTGGTTGTTGTTTAAAACATCCAATTTTATTAATAAAGGATGTGTTGATTTTAGTCTGTCATGGCCCTGGATTCTTGGTGTTTTTTTGTTTGACAAAAAACTTGTGTAGTTGTCTTTTTCCTAAACTGGCTTCTGCTCCTCTGCCCTGTCCAAACTACACCTGTCTCCCATTACCATTAATCCACCTGTCTCCCATCACTTCACCAGCCCTAGTCCATTTAGGTCTGTTCACACTGCAGTGAAATGCAACCCGTAGCAGATGTTTTATTTCTTCTTTCAGCTGCTCCCTTCTTCAGGAGTCGCCACGGTGAACAAAGTCGCATGAAGACTTGGTGATGATTTTCACGCCAAATGTCCTTCCTGACTCAACCACAGACCATTGAGCTACCACAGCCCTCTGTGGAGCACAGAGCTGCTATCTAGAGCACCTGGGGGAGCAGATGGTGGGGGTTAAGGGCCTTGCTCAAGGACCCAGAGTGGGGTAAATGAGGGTGGAGGCAGGTGTGGGTGTTTCATCTATCCCACCCACATTTTGATGTTGTCAGTACCGGGAGTCGAACCGGCGACCTTCTGATCACAGGTCCACCGTCACTAAACTCTGTGCCACCACTCACTTTTGTTATGACAGTCCAAACATGACAAATCCACTTTTTTATTTTTTCAAATCTAACTTGTCTTTTTCATAGATGGTACTAAATCAGATATGTGTCCAATGTTTTTCAAAGCGACTTAAAACTTTCCTTTTTGATAAATCCTACTGTATACAGTACTTAGCATTGGCTTGGGTTTGTCAGAGCTATCCTTTAGTTATGCTGCTATAGACTTCGACTACTGGAGGACAGACAGACCACATTTCCTCACTCTGCTGCTCTTAACTTGTTCTACTCTGTTTATACAGTGGTCCCTCAATACTTTGTGGTTTGACTTTCGTGGACTCACTCTTTCACGGGTCTTCAATGTAAGATTGTACACAACACGTGATTGTCAACTTTAATATTACTCACGTGATTTGGACGGCATGGGATTTGATTTTGATTTGATTTGATTTATTGATTCATTCATTTTATAAAAATAAAAAAAACATTTTAACACACAGATAACAAGAAAATGAAAATATAAAATGAAAGGTGGTAGATGAAGAAAAAATCTTATTGTATCTGCCCCTTATTTTCTAACAAACAATTCAAACAAACAAATTCATTAAATACAAAAAAGAAAATCGAATAACTCATTTACTCCCTTAATCACAAGAATTACTATTTAAACTCATGTCTTCGTTAAACATATTTCCTTAACAAATTATCCATGATCTTTCTTTTGAATATAATTATTGATTTAGCTTCTTTAATGTCAGTTTCCACTTCGTTCCATAACCTAACTCCCTGAACTATTGCAGTCCTTCCTTTCAAACTTGTTCTATACCTAGGCATAACAAACATATCAGTTCCCTTGAGATTATAACAACTCAATCGTTTTACAAAATAAATCTGAACATTCAAAGGCAATACATTATGATGAGCTCTATACATCATTAACAAAATATTATAATCCACCAGATCGTAAAACGTCAGTAATTTCATTTGATAAAATAACGTACTTGTTGGATGACGATAAGGTTTTCTGGTAATAATTCTTATAACTCTCTTCTGTAAAACAAAAATAGGTTTTGTAATCGATCTACACGCCTTACCCCAAACACCAACACAATAAATCATATGTGGAACAACAAGTGTATTATATAACAGATACAATGCCTTGTCATTCAATAGCTCTCTAACTCTATAAAATACTGAAATAGATTTAGATAATTTTTTTGAGAGAACTTATATGTTGCTTCCAAGACAATTTTTCGTCAATTATCACACCCAAAAACTTGACCTCATGGACTGTACAAATTTCAGAACCATCAATTTTAAACGAAACGTCAATAGATTTATCTTTATTACTAAAAATCATATAATTTGTTTTATTTAAATTTAATGATAATTTATTAAGTTTAAACCAGAACTGAACTTTGTCAAGTTCAGTCGTCATTAATTCCATTGTTTGTTCAATACTTTTACCAAAAGTAAAAAATGAAGTATCATCAGCAAATAAGATGCTTTGAAGAAGACCAGACACCTTTACCAAATCATTAATATATAAAATAAATAACTTTGGTCCCAACACCGATCCTTGTGGGACTCCACATGTGATTGTGCTATACTCAGATTTCACATCATCTATTTGAACAAACTGTGTTCCTTCCTTCAAGTAACTATGTATCCATTGTAACGGCAATCCTCTGATACCATAACTATGCAACTTATCAATAAGTATTGAGTGGTCAACAGTATCAAATGCTTTCTTCAAGTCTACAAACACACCAATACAGTATTGTCTTTGATCCACAGCAGTTGTAACTTTTTCAATTAAATCCACAAGAGCCATAGATGTGAAATTCATTGTTCTGAACCCATATTGACTGTTTGTCAAAATATTATGTTTGTCAATAAATTTGTCCAACCTAATAACAAATATTTTTTCTAATATTTTCGAAAACTGTGGTAGCAAAGATATCGGTCTGTAGTTATTGAACAAACATTTTTCACCACTTTTGAAAATAGGAACCACCTTTGCTATTTTCATTCGATTTGGAAACACTCCTGTTGTAAAAGACAAATTGCAAATATATGTGAATGGCACAATCACGTGACCTATTATATTCTTTACAAATGTCATATCCATGTCCATATAATCCTTGGATTTTTTGTCAGCCATTTTATTAACCATATTCATTATTTCATCATTAGTTGTTCCATTAAGGAACATACTATGTAAACAATCTTCAATCAAGTAAGTAACATTTTTATGAACTCTAGGTATTTTTGCTGCAAGGTTTGTGCCAACCTCTGTAAAATATTGATTGAATTTATTAACAATCTCATCATTATTATTTATTTCTTCATGGTCTACTACAAAATTTTGTGAAGTATTGATTCTTACTGTATGTTTTTTCAAGACATTATTTATTACTTTCCATGTCGTCTTTATATTTCCACCACTTCTGTGCAATAAGTCACTATAATATTCTTTCTTATGCTTCCTTATGATCCCTACTAATTTATTCTTATATTTCTTATACTTATCTTCTGCTTCCTGTGTTTTGCATTTCAGAAAACATGAATATAAATGATTCTTCTTTTTGCATGCATTCCTTAATCCATTAGTCATCCATGGTTGGTCAACTATTTTCTTAAATAATAAAAAATTAACGGAAGCGGACAGGTACGGGAACCAACCAATAGGACAAAAATACACAAAACAAGAATAATTTGTACAGGCGCCACCATTTTGTAGTTTTCTTTCAATAAGCCTACACTGTAACACAAGTCAAAAGAACTACACAGCCCAGAATCCAACAGTGCTTCCAGCTGCTGCTTTCTGCTGAAATTCAAAGAACAGCAATGGAGGGCGGAGAAACCGATGTAGTAAAAGTAGTTTACAGCACAAAGTCAGAAGTAATGATCTATTAAACTACAGAACTGTCAGAAAAGTCTCAAATAATCCTGAAGCTGAACTCATCCTTCAAGTTGTAGTACGTAGTATCTTCACTGTGAGTACCCATATAAAACTTTGCAATAATGTACAGTACATATATACGTATGTTGTTAAAATTATGGAGCATTAGTTTAGAGCATTGTTAAGAACATGGCAAGAGTGCGAGAAGGGTTTATAAAGCCTTAATATCAGGGATGCACAATATTATTGGCATGGTATCGGCTGATATTGTAGGATTACTACAAAACGGTCAGGACAGAAGGTCAGAAAACATCTGGTAGAATTTCCTGTAAAAACAAGATCATCAATCTAAACTAATGTTAGCGTACGTCTAAATTTTCATTCCCCTGATGGGAAACAGACCGCCCTGACTTACGTAAGTAAGTATTTCATGACATCATGATAGGGTATAAAAGAAATTGTACATCTAAGTTTAGTAGGATTGCTCTGATTGCTAGGATCGTTCTGATCTTTGGGCAATCTCTGTCGGCTGAATTGTTCTGTACTAAAACTTAATAAATCTCCCTCCTGGCTGGCCAAGAAGAAAGTCTCCTTGTCTTGATTCAACCTGATGACAGAAAGAGCCTCAACAATATTAGCGTTAAATTTCAATATTGGACATTGGCCATTCCATTAAAATAACTGGCCGATATAAAAAGCATTGTTTTTGCCTGCAGCGGCAGCACAACGTGATGACGTCACGTGCATATACCTGAGCTCACAGCGGAGAGGAAAATTCAAAATGTCGGCGTGTGGAAGTTTTATTTTTCGTTGGTGAGGAGGATTGCAAAGATTTTTGGACTACGTTGAGCCTCGCTACATCGTCTGCAGTCGGAGATATTTTTCTGACGTAACGTTACCTGAGTGACAAGCCGTCATTTCTGATGTCACTGAGAAGCTAATAGCCGATAGCACAACTTGTGGAGTGAGTTTTACCTCAGACATTTGGACGTTGTGTTAGCCCTGTTAGCCTGATTAGTCTTACAGCACGATGGGTGGACAAAAACTTTGAATTTAAAAAGTCTGTCCTTCATGCACAGGAGTGCAGAGGATCCCACACTGCAGCTAGGAACCTGGAACAAGTCTCCACAAGTGAGACAGCATCGCAGGTGACTAATGCTAATAAATAACATTTAACACTTTTCATTTAATGTAAGTTAAAGTGCTATGCATATCATATGGCTGTTACTGAATATATGTCACCAGCTCTTACAGCTGTTGCAGAGTTTTTGTAGCAAATAAGCCTAAATAAGAGGCTATGTTATGACAACTGAAAGAATATAAAATAGTGGTATCGGCATCGGTTATAGGACCAATAGTTTTAACATATCGGATATTGGTCAAAAATCCATTATTGTGCATCCCTACTTAA
>JBBPBX010037391.1:0-12745 GCA_038048925.1 Garcialebias charrua | reverse complement strand
TATATATAGATATATATATAGATATATATATAGATATATATATATATATATATATATATATATATATATATATACAGGTGGTCCCCGACTTACGAGCGCTCTTACTTACGAGGTTCCGGATTTACGAGGTTATCATATTTAATAAAAATATGAAATTAAATTTGTGTTTGTGTGTGTGTGTTTAAATGTTCTTAATTTCATGTGTACAGCACTTTGTTGCAGCTGTGGTTGTTTATAAATAAAGTATTATTATTATAATTACAGTACAGTGCATAATTTTTTATTTTTAAGCCGATTTACAAAGTTTTGCGGCAGTTTCCGCCAGTTTTCGGCAGTCAGTCAGTTTTCGGCAGTGCCCACGAGTTGAGCTAGTTAGCTCCAGTCTCGTAGCTCCATCCGACCGCCGACTTTGTCCGATCAGAGGTTCCTGCGCTCGGATACATGATCTGGAGCTGAACTGTGGTTTTGTGGAGGAACGATGGGCGAAGCAAAACGACACTGTTGACTGCGTGAAGCTGCAGACAGCTAACCGGACTGGATTAGCAACGAGCTAACATTAGCCTCGTAGCTGCAGCCTCGTAGCTCTATTCGACAGCCGGCTTTGTGCGATCAGAGGTTCCTGGAGCTTGCCTCGATGACGGACTGGAAGCCGAAGATATCGGGGGACACCGAGCTAATTTGGAATAACAAAGCCGACAGCCTTTTTGGAGGTGCAGCTAAACCGGACTGCCCGTAGCTGCGGACTAGCCGCGGATTCGGATGGGCTAATGCTAACAGGTGCAGCTAAAGGCGGCGCGCGCAGACGGCTTTCGGTAAGTTATTAAAATCTTTCTCTGTCTCCAAATGTATGAAGTTAACATACTAACAGTCTTTCCTGTAAACAGTTTAAACTGCGTGGTGCTGGAAGGAAGCTGCCAAGCTCAGACGTAACGCAGCGGAGCGGAGGCGAACAGACGACAGAAGCTGCTCAAAGTAAGAAATTAATTTTTTATGTACATTATGCTCTTTTTAAATGTTTTAAAGTGTTAGGATAGGCATTACCGCACATGTACGTGTTCAGTGGCGGCTGGTGCGGTGAATACATATATATATACAGTATGCAGGTAGTCCCCGATTTATGAGATTTTTGTCTTACGAGATAGTCGGAGGAACGGAACTCGCTCGTAAGTCGGGGACCACCTGTATACAGTATATATATATATATATATATATATATATATATATATGCGTTTTAAACCCTTCCCACACTCTTGCAGTATATTCTAAACAACGTTTCTAAACTCTAAATGCTCTAAAAGAACAGATTGTCATGATTTCCGCTCCCTGCCTCGTCTGCTCTTTGTAGAGGTGTCGTTTCTTCGCCCGAGCCCTACCCTACCCGAGCCCTACCCGACTTCGGGTAGGGTAGGGCCATATTTTTGCGTTTGATTGGCGGGCCGGGTCGGGCTCGGGCTTTGATGTGGTTTTTTTTAATCATACAGCACAAACAAAACTAAATAAAAATGCACACAATATAAAATTGTTTTAATCTGCTTGTAAAGAATATAAGGCAGTAAGTTTACTGATGAGGAAATAATTAATAGAGTGAATTTAGATGGTGAAAACCGCAGCGCAGCCACTAAATTGCGCAACTCAGCCCCGCCCACCCTGCTTTGCTCCTCTGCGGCCTACTGACTGAGGATCTGCACTTGACCTACACAACAACAACAAGCGGCATAATGGAGCCTGAAAGAGTTCAAGAAAAGCTGAAAACGGGAGAACTCAGTCTTCAAAGCCACCAGAGTGGAAAGTCTGAGGTCTGGAACTATTTAAAACTTGTAGTTGACGACAAAATGGCGTGCGTTGGATTGATGAGCGCTTGCAGGTGGCAAAGAGCCTCTTTGCCACCTGCAAGCGCTCTTGGCCACGCCCACTTCTCCACTCTGCACGCTGAACATCTGATCAGCTGCAGCAGGAAGTTTATCCTGCAGCAGTGTGGCCTGCGCAAAGGTGCATGAGGTGCTAAATAATTTTAAATAATTTATTTTGAATAAAAATGTCATGCCGATCGTGCGGCTCATCCATCAATCAGCTAATTGTGTGTCGTGTCCAATCTTATTTTGAAAAACCATGATAGAGCAAATCCGCTATAAACGAACCTCGAAGTAGCGAGGGACTACTGTACTGGAGACGCTGCACCGATCCATCTGTCAATCTCATGCTCCATTCTTCCCTCACTGAGAACAAAACCCCAAGATACTTGAACTCCTCCACTTGAGGCAGAACCTCACCCTCGACCCGAAGAGAGCAGTCCACCCTTTTCCGGATTTTTAATGTGTGCACCTAAAACGATCCAACATGTTCTTCTGCGAGTGTAAAGATGATCCCACCGGTTCAGTCCCACTCAGGAGGAGTCGTCCGTTCCTTCACCGTGAATGTAATCCTTTGCCTTCATATCTGAGTGCAAAGGCCACACGGCTGCAACCTGCTGCGAAGTGGCATTTGGAAAGAAAGCAGAGCAGATGTTGGCCCAGGTGTTTCTGCTTGTCTTCACTGCCAAATTACCACCACTGTTGCATGAACCATTGCCAAAGCAACCCTTCCTCAAGGATGTCAAAAGGAAACCAGGACAGGAAAAAGTCTGAACTACTAAAAACTGTGGAACCATTATTTTTAAAGTAAAACTGCAAAACTAAAAGTTCAAATCACACAAGACCATAGTTTACACTTTTATTTCAAAAATAAACTACAATGGGAGAAAGAGACACATGAGACTCTTAGGGTTTTTTTTTTCTTTTGACTTTTTCACTAGCTTGTTTGTTGTAATTTTGTTGTTTTTTGCAGTGTGGTAGGTGTTGTATTAAATTAAGTGTCCAGACGGGAAAAGCACCATTAAGAAACAACAAGAATCAAGGATCAAGAACAAGCATCAAGAATGGATGACAGTCACATCAATCCTTTGAATTTGCACATTGTATCTAGAATTTGAATATTCAATCTTATGGGAGTAGCCAGGATTTTATGAGGGGCGGTTCGTTTAAAGGAAAAGTGGACCTTGAAAGAGCAACATGCCTCGGTGGTTGACTGGAAATGCGTCGGGTTGCCGCTCCAAACCTTTTCTCGACTCGGGTTTGATCCTCACTTGGTTGAAATTATTTTACGTTTGTCTTTTATTTGATTTAAAAAAAGGAGTTTGTGTTAACCACAGGCATATTAACTCCCTTTTTTAAAATCCAATAAAAGACAAATGTAAAACAAGTTCAACCAAGTGAGGATCAAACCCGAGTCGAGAAAAGGTTTGGAGCGGCAACCTGACGCGTTTCCAGTGAACCACCGAGGCGTGTTGCTTATTCCAGGTCAACTTTTCCTTTAAACGAACCGCCCCTCATAAAATCCCTAGGCGGGACTTCATAGGCAAAGTGGGCGGTTCGTTCGAACCCCGCAAACCCCACCTGGCTACGCGCATGAATCATCACTCCACATCTCGGATCAAAATGTACATCTCATTACGAATGTTATTGGGATGACCTTGATTTTTGAAATCCAAATATGTTTACTTTTATTGACAATTTCTTACATATTAAAACAGAGCTCTTATAATCCTTGTAAAAACTTTAAAGTTTGAAATCTTCAGCATATTCGCTTCCTTTTTAGATTATTGTTACTGTTTTGCTAACACTGGAGACTCTCAAAGCCACAACGGGGTCCTCAACATTGAATAATTTATGTAAATAAAAGCACAATTGTTATGTAAATTCTTTAACATGTCATGTTGTCCGTACACAAATACTACCCACTTCAAAAATCTGAAACAGTTTGGCTTTTTATCACATTCTTAACATAGTTTATTGCAGATGAATTAAAATACATTTCCACAAGGCCGTAGCATAAAGTAAAATTCCTACCACAGTGGTATCTCCCTTTCTTAACATTTTAGACAAGTTATGCCAACATGAAATCTTGGTTCAACACGCTGGCATACACCGTAGATGGAATACAAAAAAAAATCAAGTGGAACATATCCTATTGCTAATGAGAAGATCAAAAATATCACCTACGAGTGACTTATCCTTAACTTGTGTGGAGATTCTGAGTTATTCCAACCACTAACACTTCTTTCAGCTCCTAATTGGCAACGCAGAGCCAATTAACCACAGCTGTCTCCAGTCTGCTGACGGGAACCCACAGGGCTGCTTGGATCAACCACTCTGCTGGAACATTGTCCAGTATCCAGTACTGTGTCCGACCCTCATGGAGATCTTTGTGACCCAAGATTCCTCTAACATTTTTTCCTCTCTGTGTTCCTTGTAGCTCCTTTTATTCAGTTCCTCGCTCTCTGGGTAATTCTGGAGTCATCTCTTGGCTCAAACTCCCTGAGTCTCCTTGGATTCCTTCTATTTGGAACTGCCACTTGTAAAACCTCCATAAGACAAACAGCCAAGCATCTCACAATCCAGCTTTGAGGTCCATGCTGACACTCTCTACTCTCATAGTCCACTCACCTACAGATAAGCTGAACTAATCCTATTTTATGGACAACAAATACATCAAGAAAATATACTCAACTCCTCTCCTGCAGCTCCCTCCAGAGTTCCTGTGATTCACCTGTAAACCATTTGTTCTCTTGTGTCTCAGCTGGAACTCTGGGGATCATGATCATTACTAAACTTGATAACTTGTATCCATACATATAGCTAGTGCTGGGCGATATGACGATATATATCGTGGGGACGATAGAAATGTGTCTATCGTGCTACTTGCCTTCTATCGTCTCTATCGTTTATAAAATAATTTTATTATTCATGCAAATAAATAAAGTAGGTTACGATGAAATGTATTGGTGTTGTCACTTTACTTAAACTCAGTTTATATATGTGATAAATAAGAATAAAAAAATAACTTTCGCAAAGAAGCTTCATATGTGGTTTTGCGAGATGACGGCGCTGCTTTATGTTTGACGCACGCGCGGGTTTGCGACACATGCTTTACGTTGTTAAACTCGAGAGCAATGGAGACGCAGGGGCATGAAGCCGGTGTCACATCAAGGAGAAACAGCTGGACAGGCAGCCCAAGAAGAAGAACTTTTACCAAAAAGAGGGGGAACGTCTGCTATTTGGGTACATTTTGGATTCAAGAAGTCTGACACGGAGCAGAAAACGGTAATCTGCAAACTTTGTCATAATGCCGTTCCCTCGCCCGACGCCAACACAACCAACACAACCAAACCACAACACAAACCAAATACTAAATTAATTGTGGTATATCGTGATATATATCGTTATTGCGATATAAAAAAGTCCATATCGTGATATATGATTTTTTCCATATCGCCCAGCACTACTTATAGCTTGTATATAATTTATACAAGTGTATGACAGTGTTTTTGCTGCTCTCCTCCACAACTCCGTGCTCCTTGTCTCTCACAAACACACCCCTTTCACGCCCTAACCCCCTTCCACTTTGCAACCTGGAACATTAATCTTTTAAGCCATTGGTATTACAAAACTTTTGGAAATGTCTGATATGTTAAAGATGTGTTAGGAATCAGTTGCTCATAGCTTAGTAAAAAGTTATTTGTGCACGTCACAATTGCTCAGCTGGTTTTTGATGTATGTCAGCTTATGAGTAACGTCTGGGAACGCATACATATCTTACCTGTCAAATACCTGTAACTTGTACCTAACTTACAGAAACATATCGGCCTACACTGAAAACTTTGTGCATGCACAACATTTTTATCTGGAAGTGGTGTGTTGGATAAATCAATTTCCTTTCATCATCTCTATTTATTCAAATAAGCCACTCTGAGGACGCAAGATTTTTAACCAGTCTTTACTTGCAAGGGTAGACGGTCATGATAAGGCTTGTAAAAGTTACATGCTTAGAGCCTCGTCAGTGAGATTCTGCGCCGAACAGTGAGGCGGAAGTGTTTCTATAGTGCTTATCAGACCGTCACTGGTTACCTCGGTCTACCAGCTGTATGTGCAGGCTCAAATCAGCTCATCTCTGACCTCACACCACACATGGTTCAACATTAATTTAACATTAGATAGTGACAAACATCCGTAACCTTTACCTAAATCCCCCTGACAAGTGTACAACAACTCTTTCCATCAGTGTGCTGGTAACTTGTTAAAAATGTACAACTACATTTTGTGACTTTTTTTATTTGCTGGCATCCTCTGATGCTGTAAGTCACTGCGTAACAGTCACTTACTGCACTGGTTATTTTCTTTTTCATAAAATTTTGTGAGAATTATGTGTTCTCGTCTCACTGGTATACTGTATATGTAAACGGTCTGACCATTCTAATAGTTCTCAGTGGATAGACACACACACTTTGCTGTTTGTGTGTTTGATTCACCGAGGTGTTAACACTTACCCTGCCGAATGCCAAATTTTAATTTCAGTATACTGTAGTGTGTAAAAAAAAAAGGCTCATACGACAAATTTAAATGTGTCCTATGTCAATTAGGCAGTACGATGGATCAGTGGTTAGCACTGTTGCCTCACAGAAAGAAGGTCCTGGGCTCAATCCCCTGTTAGACCTGGGGTCTTTCTGTGTGGAGTTTGCATGTTCTCTCTGGGTACTCCGGTTTCCTCCCATAGTCCAAAAACATGCATGTTAGGCTGCCTGCAGGCTCAGGCCTCCCTTGCAAAAGAGATGTGTGATCTCAGTTGGATTTGCCTGGTTAAATAAAGGTTAATAAATAAATAAGGTCAAAATCAATGTGTAACATCTGAATTCACTTCTCCTGCTTCACCGTGGGCAGCACGGTGGCACAACTGGTAGAGCTGCTGCCTCTCAGCGAAAAGGTTGCCGGTTCAAATCCCGGTCCGGGGCCTTTCTGGGAGGAGTTTGCATGTTCTCCCCGTGCATGCGTGGGTTTCCTCCGGGTACTCCGGTTTCCTCCCACAGACCAAAAAACATGCTTGTTAGGCTGATTGGTGACTCTAAATTGACCCTAGGTGTGAGTGTGAGAGTGGATGGTTGTTTGGTGTGAGTGAGACAGGTCCCTCTTGTAAATGAGTCCCCGTGACTCAACGAGGCTAGCCTGTATAAATAAAGGTTGAATGAATGAAAAGCACGTTCTGCAGCAAAAACTTCTGTTTTGATCGATAACTCAGAACAACACACTGCATGACCATTCCTACAGACACTTGCAAAATCTTGCAAAAATAACATGTTTTTTTTATCCACCACGTCCCTTATGGGACACAGATTTCTTTAAGTAGCAAGATGTCAAAAGAAAATATACAGTGACTGAAATAAATGAACTTTTTCATCAGCATTTTTATTTTGACCTTATTATCAATACAATAGATTATTGTATAAAATAAAACAGACATCAGTAAGTCCATTGGATATTTTAGCAGATGCATCATCTACCAAGATGAGACAGAGCCTTAAAATATCAGCCACACCACTGTTGAAGTTTCCTCCTGTAATTTGTCTTCAGATCAACTCCCAGAACTACCAGGCCAGTGTCTTTTTGGAATGAGGCTGGTGGAGTCTACAAGATTCATGGGGGGAGTTTTGAAACTGTCAAATAATGTTTTAAGGGGCTCTCACTTTTTTCTTGTGTGAGATGTTTTGCCAACAAAAAGGATGAGCGGCCGCAGTTAATCTTGAAATGTTATGCTAAGATCTTGTACAATGAGTGGAACTTGGAGTCTGTGTTGTGATAGACTCACATCTACCACCACACCAAACTGCAGCACATCTGGCAAACTGATTTACAGCCATCCTGAAAGTTTCATTTAAATTTGTCTAGTGGTTCAAAAAATATTTTGCCAAAAGACAGACACAGGTATGCACACATACAGTGCAGTGCTTAGTTTGTTAACCAATCAATGCCGGGATGCAGATAGTGGGCGGGCTAGCGGTGAGGGTGGAGGGGGGTGTCTGGGGGTCCTCCCCCTGAAAATTTTGAGTAAAGTAGATGCGATTTTCTGAATTTTGGGGTATTTTAAAGGAGCTATATGTAACTTTTCTAACAATATTTTTTAAACATATTTCTTCACTTTGTCACTATCGCCTGACAGACTGATGTTAGACAAGTAATCTCTGAAAAAATTAGTCCCCTTGCTTCTCTAAAAGCATTTCTAAAAAGCCACAGTGACCCGCCGTTAACCAGCCAATAAAAACAGTTTTTAACCAGCCAATAAAAACAGAGCTTCTCACTTCTCACACCCCTAACCCACGCCCCCGCCTGTCCCAGCCCCAGCGGCCGCGCACGTTCTCGTTCAAAGGATTGCAAAGCGATGCAAAACTGTTTTGTATGTGACACAAATGTATTAAATTCCCCTTCTTCATCCCTGATCTGGACTTTTCTTTTGTTTTTTTGCCAAAAGTCAAGTGATTGCTTCCTCCTTGCTGAGTCACTAACCGTGTTTCCATCAAGGTTTCTAGGTGCGCATTTTGAAGTATCGCAGCAGAAAAGCTTAATGGAAACGGCAAAATCCGTATTTACTTTCTCAAGTTCGCCAAAAAGTTTATACGCTCGCTTGAGGTGGTTTTTGGGATGTTCGAAAATGAGCAGATGCGCACAGCGACAGATGGAAACACATTTGCCGACTCGTGCTGCCGAAGCGAACATTCACGTCACGTGACTGATCAGCTGTTTCCGCTCCGGACAACATGTAACATCGCTAAAACTAGTTTGTATGACAGAATAAATACAACTCGACCGATAGCAACACGTACCTGAAATATTCTCTCCATTTTGACGAGATGTGTGGCCAGGTTCTGTTTTCAACTGCTACTTCCTGTTTACTGTAGACATGCGCAGTGCTGACGTCTGACGTAATGACGCTGACGTCTGACGTAATGACGCTGTGCGTGGCTTGGTAGATGCGCTTCAAGCCAGCAGATGGAAACACTTCTGCTTCGCATTAATTTGTATTTACATATTTGCGAGATTTCAAAAATTAGCTCAAAAATCGAAATGAAAATGGATGGAAACACAGCTCATGACAGAAATCATAAGGAAATGAATGAATTTGTCACGAGCGAATTAAACTCGGGTTCAACGTGGCTGCGCGAGGGTCTGCAGATTTCATGGTGTTCTGGTGTGCTGGACCAGTGCTCCATGTTTTTATTTTATTTTTTAGAACGTTTTATTAACATATAAACACAGAAATTCACAGCTGCTGCGACAGGACATGAAGTGGAGGCGGAGTTAAGGAAGCTGAGCTGAATTACAGCGAGAGCAAGGGGGATCAGAGCCATATATGGCTCTCAATCAATCAATCAATCAATCAATCACCTTTATTTAACCAGGTAGAGCCCATTGAGATCGAGATCTCTTTTACAAGGGTGACCTGGTCAAGTGGTCAGCAGCACACGTCACATTGGCAATAGGCATTTGCACTTATCAAAAAGAAAATAAAGAAAACTACAATCACAGTAAACAGATGTTGACAGTTCAAAACCAACAGGATATGACAGATTTCTATATACATTATATACAAAACAAGCAGACAAAAAAAACAACAATGACATGTATATTGGATAAGTAGTGGTTAGAAACATCTGCAATGGTCAAGTTTCTTGATGACATTTTCTACTACGGTTGACATAAAGGATCCAGGAGAGATGAATGTTGATAGTTTCAGATCTTTCTGTAAGTTGTTCCAGGCTGAGGGGACGGCGAAGCTGAACGCTCTTTTTCCTAGTTCAGTTCTGACAGGAGGAACTGACAGGAGGACTAAATCGTTAGAGCGCAGGGAGTATTGACTGTGTGATGTTTGTATTAAGGAGGTGAGGTATGACGGGACCAGGTTTAGGAGGGTCTTGTAGATGAAGGATATCCAGTGAGTGTATCTGCGAGTGCTGAGAGATGACCAGCCAGATTTTACGTAAAGCTCACAGTGATGAGTGCGATAACTGGAGTCAGTAATGAACCGAAGGGCACCGTGGTAAATGGGGGAGGGACCAGATTTTGAGTAAAGTAGATGCGATTTTCTGAATTTTGGTGTATTTTAAAGGAGCTATATGTAACTTTTCTAACAATATTTTTTAAACATATTTCTTCACTTTGTCACTATCTCCTGACAGACTGATGTTAGACAAGTAATCTCTGGTCCCTCCCCCCTCTGAGGGGGAGGGACCAGAAACATGTCTCTGTTCAAAATTTTTCTAAGTTCCAGCGTGTTCCAGAAATTATATATAGCAGCTTTAATGGGTTGTTAAATATCTACTGTAAGTGCCGAAGCTCTCACTAGTCTAGCCCCTTCAAGCTCTTTCATGCGCGACACATTTCTTCAAAAAAGGAGGTCTTGAATCCAGCGATTATATTTGTGTCTTTACTGAACTTAATAAAAATATACACAAAAAAAAAGGCATACAGATTCAAAACAAATAGAAAGTGACGGTCAAAAGACTGTGTTACTCTTCGGGTGCCAGACTTCTACTGAATAAACGAATGCTTACGTCCTATTTATACCCATTTCAACAGCCAATCAGAAGGCACCACGTCATAAGCTTCAACAGCATACAATTCCAAATGCTTATTTTTCTTCAAACAATAGAACCTGGCTGTAACTCACAGAATCAATTCAGGCAACAAAATAAACATTTCTTTTAAACTTAAATCCTTTATATGGCTCCTACATTTTCCGGCCCCTAATTGACTATGTATTAACATATCAATTATTAACTCAACTTAAATTGGAGCCATACATATTTCAGTAACTTATCAAACAAAAGCTTGCTTAATTTGGTTACAAAACAGTCTCTTAATGAAAAATTTTATTCTCCATTCAGATGCGTCTGGATGTCGTCCAGAGTCATCCAGTCCATGTTGAGGTCCATTCCAAGACTCAAAGTGGCTTGGTTCTTGTCAGAGCTCTATGGTGGCTCCTGATCTTCATCACAGACCACGTAGAGTCTGGGCTCACTGTCCTCTCTCCTCTTCCTCCTATCATCAGCTGATATTTTCTTCTTCCAGCTTGGATGCTGCACGTCCTCAGGCCTCTCCTTTCGTTCTCTGAAATCATCTGTAGGTCGTGCTTTTCCCGTGCATTCCTCTTCTCGCTCGTCACTGTCCAGGCTAAAGCCATAACTATGGCCCGGTCTGGTAGCCTCTTGTTGCTTGGTCCTCTCTGTCTTGTTGTGGTCTGGTTTCTGTGTAGCAGACTTCTTAGCAGGCTTGGAAAACTTTTCACTCTTTCCTGTTAACTTTGTGGGCTTGCTGCTGCTTTTCTCTACAGCAGGTGGATGAGTTGGTGACCTGCGAGGAGCTCGATCTTTAGTTTCACAGTTTAGCAGGAACTTTTTAAACAGATTGGTTGAGCCACTAGCATCCTTCTTTGCTTTCTTTTTCTTTCCCTTTTTTCTTTTGTCTTTATGCTTTCCTGCCTCCTTTGCCTTCTCATTTTTGTGTTTTTTCATATGAACATGCTCGTCATCATCTTCATCTGAGTTGGCACAATGTTTCTTTGTTTCACCTTTTTTCTCCTTGGGAGGAGAGTGAGGTGTTGGGACTCTGTCTTTTTCTTCATCTGTCTCTGGTGCCGGAAGGGGTCTCAGCTCATCTTTCAGAGGCAGCTTGATGCAATAATGACCATCTGTGAGCTGTGCTGGTGTAGTTACAGCATGCATGAACTGCTTATCCTGCTGAGATGGTTCTTGTTTGTCCTCATACTGACGTTCTGGGAAATCTGCATTGTAATACTTCACCAGCATGTCTTCAATGTTCAATACAGATATATGATTGACAAGAAAATCTTGTTTTTTAGTGACACATAAGTCCATACCTTGACATCTGCTGACTGGTCCATTTACCACCCAGCCCAGAGCTGTTTTCACAGCATATGGTCCATCATTCTGGCTGTTGATGATCTTCCATGGCTCCAAAGCCTGGTGAGCATTAGCACCAATGAGAAGTCCAATATTTGACTCTAGTCTGGGAAGATGAACTTGGTTCAGGTAAGGCCATCTCTCCAAATCTCGCTCTTTTGGTATATTACCCCTTGTTGCAGGGATGTCTGGTTGAGTGTACACATCTGGCAGCGTGATGAAGTCTTGTTCATCGAGGCCACAGACCTCTAAATCTGTAAGAACATAACTACAGACTTTCTGTTCCTGTGCCATGGTGCGAAGAAGGATTTCTTTCTTTTTCCCACGAATATTTAACTTATTCGCAAGATCCTCGGTGCAAAAGGTTGCTGTGCTACCTTGATCCAGGAATGCATAAGTCTTAATGATCTTCCTGTTTTTCTTGTGTCTTATCTGCACAGGTACAATGGGAAGTATGCATTCATTTTCTCCGGCCCCAGTGACTTCACTTTTACAACCGGCAGACACAAGAGCACTTGAAACTTCACTTGTGTTTTGTGGGTTGTCATCCACATTGTTTTCTTCTGACACAACGTCCTGCTTCAACACATGTAGAATAGTGGGGTGCTTAAGAGAACAGTCAGAACATGAGGCCTTTTTTCTACAGTCTTTATATAGATGACCTGCAGTTAGACACCCAAAACAAAGACCTTGTGATTTCAGAAACTGTATTCTGTCTTTCGAAGGCTTTTCTTTAATTTTGTTGCAGACACTCAAAGCATGGTTGTCCTTACAATAAAGACATGGGCTTTGAAAAGCACTGACTGTTTTGAATGATGAAGTTTCATCATGTTGACTCTTTGTTGCATCCTTTTCAACAGGAGATATATTTACAGCAAAACTGCTTCTCTTAGAAAGGCCTTTAACTTGGTCAAATTTCTTTTGTGCACCACTCTGACTACCTGGAGTGGCATCAAGAATATC
>JBBPBX010037390.1:0-14585 GCA_038048925.1 Garcialebias charrua | reverse complement strand
CTCATTTCCCTTCACTGCACTTTACCCACCCACTTCACTTTACCCGCCCACAAGGATTTGTCCAGTAGATTTTTGTTCGGACCAATCAGAGAACAGAAGGGGCGGAGTTTTGGACCCTAACCCACGCCCCCACCTGTCCCAGCGCGCAGAGCCCTATAAAAGGCTCTGCCAGCGCTCAGTCAGCGAGCAGCGGCATGTTCTCATTCAAAAGATGCAAAGCGATGCAGATATGTGACACAAATTTATTAATTTCCCCTTCTTAATCCCTTATCTGGAGTTTTCTTTTGGTTTTTGGGCCAAAAGTCAAGTTATCGCTCCCTTCTCCCTCCTCCTCCTCCTCCTCTCCGCTGAGTGCCACCTGTCCCGGCGCGCAGCCAGAGCCAGCGCGCAGCCGCGTTCTCATGCAAAGCGATGCAGATATGTGACACAAATTTATTAATTTCCCCTTCTTAATCCCTTATCTGGAGTTTTCTTTTGGTTTTTTCCCCCAAAAGTTAAGTAATCGCTCCTTCTCCTCCACCCTCCTGCTGAGTAAAATGAGAGAGACAGCAGGCTCAATTCGTTGCTGTAAAATGAACACGGAAATGCCTCAGGTTGTCACGAGAAATAAACTCGGGTTTTAGTTGCTGAGCGAGTCCCATCAGATTTTCTGGTGTTTTGGTGAGCTGGACCAGCGATCCATGGTTTGATTTTATTGTATTAAAACGTTTTATAACATATGATATAAACACAGAATTTGCGCAGCAAGAGAAACGCTGCAGAGGGGGCGGAGCAGTTGTCAGTCAAGTTCAGCTGCTGAACTTCAGCAGAGGGGGGTGGCTGAGGGGAGGGAGCAGAATGGTTTCCCTGTTCAAATTATCCAATGGTTTTGTTCCTAATCAGAGGCCAACGCCTCCAGCAAGAAACGGTTTTCAATGGGAAAATTCCAGACCCTTGTGTGAAGCGAAGTGAAGCACAGGGTATGGTTTCAACCAGGCTAGAGATCTCTGTGTCATGACATGTTTTAATAGGGAGTAATTCACATTTAGATAAATTAAGGTTGAGACCTGAGGCTGCAGAAAATTCACCAAGCAGCTCAACAGCACACTTTACTTGAGAGCAATCTTTTAGAAATAGAGTTGTGTCATCTGCCAGTTGGCTCAGACATATTTCTCTACCAGCAATCTGAATACCTTTTATGCAGCTGTTTTTAATGAAATGTGCTAAAATCTCCATAGGAAGAAGAAACAAAAATGGAGAAATTGGACAACCTTGTCTAATTCCACGCTCAACATTTAATCTGCCGGAGGTTCCATGAGCTAGTCCATGAGCTATTGCCTCCAGCATAAAGGTTGCGTACTGATTTCTGGCCCTTTAAGTCGTGACGTCAGAGTAATGCTCCGCCCCACGAGGGGAACGGAAGTAGATGGAAACAGGAAGGCCAGAGCAACAAAACATCTGTTGTCGAACGAGCAGCACTTAAAAAAAACGTTAGAGTTGATTTTTTTTTAAATTATATATTTTTAAGTCTTGATGGTGCAAAAACAGTCGTCAAATCAACATGGTTCACATTCAGAAACCTCTTTTAACGACACGGAAACCGCTGGTGTTACTTTTCTCCTGTCTTCTTCTTCTTCCTTCTGTCGTCGCCGAACACGAACGGAGCTCAGCCGCCTCGGAGGAGGACACCGGGGAAACTTACGACAAATACTACAATTACGTTGACCTAACCGAGCGGTTCCGGTCCCTGGCGCAGAGACACCCGCACATAGCGAACCTGTCGAGCGTGGGTCGGTCTGTGGAGGGCAGGGAGCTGTGGGTGATGCGGATCACGCTGGACCCGGAGCAGGACTCGCCGGGGAGACCCAGGTTCAAGTACGTGGGGAACATGCACGGAGACGAAACCGTGTCCAGACAGGTGCTGGTTTACCTGGTGGAGCATTTGCTGAGCAGATATGGAGAGGAGCCCCGCGTCACGAAGCTGGTGAACAGCACGGACATTTACATCATGCCCAGCATGAACCCGGACGGGTTTGAAAGGTCCACGGAGGCAGACTGTGCCGGGGTCACCGGGGGTCGAGCTAATTCTAAATTCAGCGACCTGAACAGGAGTTTTCCTGACCAGTTCGACGGGACGACTGAGGATCCAGGTCAGATACCTGAGGTCATGGCTGTGATCAGGTGGATCAAGGAGAAGAAGTGAGTATGAATCATCTGTGAACCTCAAATCACACCCACACTCTTGAAAACGAACCCGTGTGTACAGAAACAACACAGGCAGGAGTGTTTGCAGCTAATCTGTTTAAGTTTAAGCTGCAGTATGTAGCTTTTTTTATGAACATATTTCTTCACTCTGTCACTACCTCCTGACAGACTGATGTTAGCCAGGTAATCTCTGAAAAAAAATAAAAAAAAATATTGTCCCCTTGCTTCTCCAGGTGGTAAATAAGCATTTCTAAAAAGAAAAGGTGACCCGCCATTTTCCAGCCAATAAAAACAGAGTTTGTAACCAGCCAATAAAAACAGAGCTTGAATTTGAATCAGCCAATAAAAACAGAGCTTGAATTTGAAATTCAACAGACCACAAGGGGGCAGAGCCACATATGGCTCTGAGGGGGAGGGATCAGAATGCTTTGCCTGTTGAAAATATTTCTAACTGCTGCAGTTCTACAGAAACTGCATACTGAACCTTTAAGCCATTTCTGGTCAATATATAGCTCAAACTTTGGAGTGGGGTGTCTGAAGAGCCCTGGTTAATGAGCAACCAGATCATCTGTGCATTCTGTTGTATTTCAAGAAAACAATGACCATAAATCTTGACATTTTTAGACTACTACAGGTACTTTCATTTTTGTTAGGTAAGGACTGTCTTTAGGCTGTTTGCTGACAGTGGAGACAAAAGAAGTTGTTTCAGAGGCTTCAAGGAAAACTAATTTTTGCTCAAATATTGACAGGGGCCTACAAACGAAAGTACTCTACAAGTACACCTGACTGACCAGGTGTACAAGTATTTGTCTTGGTGTGTCAGACCAAGTTGCACCTGAAATCATAGTCTCCTTTTGTACAATTTACAACCCCAATGAGTGCTTACACAGGCAACTTATACCTCTGGGAAGGCACAATCAATGCAAAACTTATACTGTACAGGTTTTTGGAACAACACTACCAGCCTGATCAAGAAAGCACATCAGAGACTACTTCCTCAGGCGGCTGAGGCGAGCTGGTCTGGGAAGCTCAGTCCTCGGAGAGCATCCTGTGCTATAGCATCGGCATGTGGCGTCACGTGGAGGCTGCACAGAAGTCTGAGTCAGTCTCCCCACCATCACAGACATCTACATCTCCAGATGCAGGAAGAGAGCCACCTGCATCATGAAGGACCCCACTCACCCAGCACACACACTTTTTGCCTTGCCTTGCTCCCCTCAGACAGGAGGTTGAGGAGCATTAAATGTAGAACCACTAGACTGAGGAACAGCTTCTACCTTGAAGCTGTTAAGACTCATGAATCCTTAATCAGGATTATCACTGAAGAAAAAAAAATCACTGTAATGCCATTTGATTGTTGATGTGTGCTGCTGACTGCTGATCTCATGCTGCTGTGTTCATTTGTACTCACCATCTCACATAGACTCATATTCATGCTGTTATTGTTCGGCGTATTGTTTTTGTACTACTAGTGCTTAGTGTATGTGGTGGATGGGTTAAATGCAGAGAGCCAATTTCACCATTGTATGGGAACATACAATGGTGACAAAACATAACACATCATTAGTACGTAGTATTATTCTTAGTTTAGCATATTTCTTAGTTCATATCTTAGATCTTACTACTATTATTTTTCCTATTTTTTACACGGTTTCGTTCCACCACACGCACCACATTTGGTGTGAATGACGATAAAAGACTTGACTTGAACATCTGCTCTTGTCCAGATTATGCCTTTGTTTGGGCGGCTGTGGCTGAATTGTTAGAGCAGGCGTCCTCCAATGCAAGAGTTGGGGGTTCGAATCCACCAGCAGTCACATGCTGAAGTGTCCTTGGGCAGGACACTGAACCCCTCATTGGCTCTGATGTGTGTTCCATCAGTGTATGCATGTGATAAAGCTCTGATTTGTCTCTTTAGAATGATTTGTTCAATTAGCTTTGCAGAGATCTAGTACTGTAGAGTGCTGTATGAATGGGTAAATGAGGACACAGATTGTAGCGTAAAGCACTTTGAGTGTCTTCATAAGATAGAAAGGTGCTATATAATAAGTACAGTCCATTTACCATTTTTTGGGGAAGGTCTTGCATATTTCAGCAAGAAGACAATGCTGAACTACATACTGCATCCATTAACAGTGTGGCTTTGTATCACAAGAGTCCTGGTGCTAAACTGGCCTGCCTGCTGTCCAGACATCTCAACAAATGAAAATATTTGACACATCCTGAAACCAAAAGTCATCAAAGATGACCCTGGATTCTTGTTTTACTTTTTAGATGTGTTGCAACCATATACTGTATATATAAATAAAATCATACAATACAATTTCTTAGTTAAAATATTTCACTTGTTTACTATATTCCTTTGTTAAAAATATATGGTTTATTGTTTTTTTTTGTTTGTTTTTCAAATCATTCAATTTTTATTTACTGAACATTTCCTGGATTGGAGTGGTAGTGAAGTGGTTTGGCTGTTCTTGTATGGTTAGGGAATAAAGGGAATCCAAACATTTAATTCCTTGTGATAACTATGCTGTAGATTTTATTTATTTGTTTTTTTACTTCTAAGTTTTTAAAGGCTATATTTTCATTTTTTGTGCCTCACATTTAATACAGTCAACTCTACATGTGTGCACTCAATATTTAAGCAGATGAGGGTCAGAAAGAATCCGTGTTTAATTCAAAGGTTTGCTCTTAATGTTTATCCATCTTTGTATAGCCTACATAAGCTCAGAATGGATGGGCTATAACTCAAAATGTTACCAGATCATCATGACAAATTCCCAAATCTACAGCCCGCCAAAATCTGTTGTCTGCGTCGTCATTATATGTAATTTAGCGATGAACAATTAGTTTTGAAAAGGCAAAGCAGTAATTTAGAGTGGAGCTGACCTGATTACTGGTAACAGATCTGAGAAAAATAAGACTGTAGAACCAGCGTAAAGATGCCCTGAATGTAGATTGACACTTGCCATTGCTATTCTGTCTGTGTTTTTGATACCTACCGTAATCAAACTTTGGACCAAATAGAATCACATCTGTGAGATCTTGGGTTTTTTCAGGGTTCCGTGTGAACCTTGAAGCTGTTTATTACTCATTGTTTTGCTGATCTGGTTTTAATTTCTCTAATTGTATTTCCTTTTGAAGTTTTCGTCTACTCTTAAGGATGAAACCCCGTTGCATTATTTGTGGCCACATCCATCCAGTTATAACACCAAATGTTGGATGTTTATAGAAAAAAGAGGGATGTACAATATTATCAGCATTGTATTGGTATCGGCCAATATTGACGATAAAGTTAAATATCGGACATCGGCCATTCCATCAAAAATAACTCACCGATATGAAAGGATTCTGTTTTAAGTAATTTTTTAATTTAAGAAATTGTCAAGGATATTAATGCAGTATTACCTTATGCACTTTTCACTTGTCGTTTGTGAACGGGTTAGATTTGTAAAAAATTACAAATTTGCACTGTTTGCGTGTTGTTATTGTGTTAGAGAGTTAATGTCATGAATAAATTTGATATTAAATATAATCCAAGTTGAAGTGTTACATCATTTTCAGTTTCCTTTTTAGCATTGACATTTGGTAGCAGGCCAAATTGACAAAGACCATGCAGAATAATGTAGTATTTTAATTCCACATCAGAGAAAGCTATGTTCCCGGTAGTCTCTGTAAGTAGGTCTAGGGACAAAATATTAGTATTGGTATCGGTTATAGGCCAAACAATTTTTAACATATCGGCACAATTGGATATCGGTCAACAATTCAATATCGTGCATCCCTAGAGTTTTATTTATTTAAGTATACTTTCACTTTTTGTTTGTTTCTTGCATCATAATCAGCCGCTTTTGTCATAAAACAACCAGCTAATGTTGGTACTCAGAGTGTGGCCTGAATAATCTCACCGATTTATGGTCTAAAGTTGAATTTATTTGTATAGGCCGATGATTAAAATCTGCCACCTTCTCTCTAGTTTTGTTCTGTCAGGGAACCTGCACGGTGGCACGGTGGTTGCCAGTTACCCTTTCGATGATTCTGCCTCCCACCGGAGTCAGGGCTTCTACAGCCAATCAGAGGACGACAGCTTGTTCCGCCACTTGGCCCTGGTGTATGCCCAGAAACACCCCGTGATGAAGACCGGTCAACCCAACTGTCCTGACAGTCCCGGAGAAACATTTTCAAATGGCATTACGAACGGGGCCAACTGGTATGATGTGCCAGGTAAGAAAATCAGTTTCAAGTATATTTTATTTAGTATCAAATGCTCACTATTTCTCTACAGTGAAGGCTTGTATATTCCTGATTTATGTGACCTACAAAAAAATAGAAAAACACCAGTTTTATGCATGTGTACATGTGAGGTTTGATTAGGCAGATAAGACCCAGTTGTGATGGGCACCCTTCTTCACTGATCAACACCCTTCATTGTCCCACCTCAACCGCCTGGTTGAAGGACAGCTTCTCAACCTCGCAGGAAAAATAAATAAATGGTAAATGGAGCTTATTTATATAGCGCCTTCCAGCCCCCTCTGAGGAGCCCCAAAGCGCTTTACAATACGAGCCATCTACCCATTCATACACACATTCATACACCGTTAGTGGTAGCCTGCCTTGTAGGGCGCTATCCAGACCTACCGGGAGCAACTCGGGGTTAAGTGTCTTGCCCAGGGACACAACGACACATGGTGGGCGGATGCGGGACTCGAACCTCCGACCTTCCGATTGGGGGTCGACTGCCATTACCACTGTGCCACGGCCGCCCCCGACTAAATAAAACTCAGTTGGTTGTTGTGTGACCGAAGTAAACCCAAACCATTCCTCAGGCATTTTCTCACCATCAAATATGCCATTGAATATTTGAGTCAAAAACCTCACTGCCATCTCTCCAAGACATTTCCAATCCTCCACTGGTATGTCATCATGATGGACTATAATATAATTTTAAGATCAAACAAAACATACAATTTAAAACTAATATTAAAAAAAATACTGAAAAATAAAAAAAAACATGGCTTCACCCTGATTCAGATCCATCAGTGAAATTTAGTAAAACATGCCACAGTTTTTGTAAGAACCAGATGAACTGAAGCCTCACAGAGGCTCTGAGTTTTTCTCCACTTCTTCTTCTTCTTCTTTCGGCTTTTCACTCTTCAGGTGTCGCCACATTAAGTCATCCTCCTCCACTTCACTCTGTCCTCTGCATCCTCTGTCCTCACTCCAACTACCTTCATGTCCTCTCTAACTGCATCCATATATCTCCTCTTTGGCCTTCCTCTTTGTCTTTTTCCTGGCAGCTGTATTTCTAACATCCTTCTACCAATATACCCACTGCCCCTCCTCTGGACATGTCCGAACCATCTCAGTCTGGCCTCCCTAACTTTATCTCCCAGTTGTTCAACCTGTGCTGTACCTCTGATGATCTCATTCCTGCCACTGGCTCCAGACCATACAACATAGCTGGTCTCACCACTGTCTTGTAAACTTTTTCTTTGACCTTTGCTGACACCTTTTTGTCACAAATCATTCCTGAAACTTTTCTCCATCCACTCCATCCTGCCTGGACTCTCTTTTTCACTTCTTTCCCACATTCCCGATTTTCCTGGATAGTGGGACCCCAAGTACTGGAAGTCCTGCACTTCCACTTGCTGCCCTTCCACTTGGTCTCTTGGACACATAAAACATCTACCTTTCTTCTCTGCATCATGTCAGCCAGCTCTCTACCTTTGCCTGTCATTGTCCCCACATTTACAGTTGCAACCCTCAGTCCTACATTCTTTAATTTCCTCTTCTCCCTCTGTCTCCTGACACGTTTCCCTCCTCGGGGTCTTTGACTAACAGTAGCACAATTTCCTCCGGCACCCTGTTTGTCAACAGCACCGGTGACGGTCGTTGTTAACCCGGGCCTCAACCGATCTGGTATGGTTTCACTTTGATGAACTCGCATTATGGTTTTGGCAAAAAATGTTTTACATCGGATGCCATTCCTGACACAACCCTCACCATTTACCCGGGCTTGGGACCGGCACAAGAGATACACTGGCTTGTGCTCCCTAGTGGCTGGTTTTTCTGAGTTTTTCTCCATGAAGGTAATTATCGCTGTGACGCGTTATGGCGCCTGTTTCACAATCAACCATCAGCTGTTCAACACAGACGCGGACAAATTAAACCAAATGATTATCGTAGTTTTAATTAAATTCCCATCATCAGCAACAGCTGTCTGTGATGATGAAATCTCCCCCAGCTGCAGTGGACTGGTCATGTGTGAACATAGACAGACATTTATTAATTTATTACATGCCATGATCTTCATGGGGGAGCAGGCGGTACTGTTTGGGAGGTAATTCTAGGGGAAACGCTGGAGACCAATTTAATGTATCAAATCTGTTTATTGTAGGTGGAACTGAAGTGTTGTTTTGATAAAGCCTTTGTTTTGTAAAATAAGTTTACTTGTTTTAAATTTGTTCTGTGTCCTGTGTGTAGGCCGGCTTTAACCTAAGTAACTGTTTTAATAATGTTTAATTGTTTAGAGCCTGGGGGCCGAGATGGTGTAAAGGCAAGGCAGCCCACTCGGGGCCCGAAAGTCCCAGGTTCAATCCCCAGTCATTGCACATCTGGTGGTGTCTCTGAGCAACACACCCTATCCCCCAAATGCTCCCTGGGCACCCCCAATAGCGGCCCACTGCTCCACTTGGTGGTGGATGGGTTAAAGCTCCACTGACATGTTCTTTTAACTTTTCAAAAAATGGCACAACATATATAAATATTAAGATAGACCTCTGACCGTTTTTGCTAAAATAATGTTAAATGAATGAAAATTTCTCTCAAAATAGTTTAAAATTAGCGCCGTTTTTTTAGACCGTAAATCCGGATCTTCCGGTCACGTGTCAGCATTCCCGTTTCTGACGTCACGTCCGATACTGAACTCTGCTCAAACGACAAAAATATAGACGCATCCGTCGAATTTAGCCATTTAAAACTACATTATAGCGAAGCCAAATCGCTATAATGTAGTTTTAAATGGCTAAATTCGACGGATGCGTCTATATTTTTGTCGTTTGAGCAGAGTTCAGTATCGGACGTGACGTCAGAAACGGGAATGCTGACACGTGACCGGAAGATCCGGATTTACGGTCTAAAGAAACGGCGCTAATTTTAAACTATTTTGAGAGAAATTTTCATTCATTTAACATTATTTTAGCAAAAACGGTCAGAGGTCTATCTTAATATTTATATATGTTGTGCCATTTTTTGAAAAGTTAAAAGAACATGTCAGTGGAGCTTTAAAAGCAGAGAGCAAATTTCGCCATTGTATGGGAACATACAATGATGACAATACATAACACATTACAGTATTATTATTATTATTATTATTATTATTATTATTATTATTATTGTTATTATTATTATTATTATTATTATTACAGGGGTGTGTGTGTTAGTATGAGAAAGTAACAAGTATGAGATATATTCCAGTTGTTTCCTTTTTTACTTATTACTGATTTGTTTAAAGTCTACTTTCCCAGCAGGTGTGTTTAGTATAATTTCTATTTCACTAGACAGAATACTTACCGTACTTGGTTGTTGTATGTCTTGATCGTTTTATTTACCTTTTTTATTCTTCTTGTTTTTGTTTTTTTATTCTTCATGGTTAAAGACAATGTGAAATACCACTCGCTGCAGTAAACTTGTAAAACCTCAAAGTATGGTATAGTTTTTGTAACTTCTGTTAGTCTTTGATGGCTCACTTGTAGATATTTTACAGCTCAGGGAGCGAGTTGTGTGACAGCTGATTTGCATCGTATGTTACATACAGTACAGTTGAACTCTGTTGAAAGTCAAATTTAAACACAAATAATCTTTGAGGCACTGTGCAGAAAACGTAAAAAAAATTGGTTTGTCAGGTGAAAAGCTGTCCAAATTTAATCCAATTATAATCCACTTCAATCCATCTCATTCAGTATTTGTTTTGTATTAGCTAAAGAAGCTTATGGTCACTCTTTTTGTCCAGTAGATGTTTAACTGAACCCGACTCATGAAGAACTTCTCTACAGGACAGCTCGATCAGTCGTCCTGTAAATAAGTTGATTACCGGCTCAACTGCAGTTTGTGATTCTTTTCCTGCTTCTGCATAATTTGGGTTCTGCCCTGTGCCGCAAGCGAGAAACTTGAGCAACATCTACTGTGCCTCCTTTTCGTCAGCTCCTCTCAGGGCTGGGGGTGGTTCAGTGAAATCCTGAAGCATCGGGTTACAACACTGACGTACTGTGGTGTGAATTCATGCAGGTAACAACAGCCTGTTAGTCGGGGGCTCTGTGTGCTCCAACATGTCGGCATTGTTCAGATAAAACTGCCTTCAGGAGAATGTAGAGCTGTGGAGCAGGCACAGCTCTTCAGCTGTTGACTTGTCAGGCTTTGTGGTTTCATTATTAAATATGGGACTTTCTGTACCAAAGCTATGATAAATATGGTCAAAACCAAAATTTTTATGCTTTAGTTTGTTTGTTGTGTTATTTTGTCCTTATTTATTTGACGTGTTTACGTCGCCCGCTGGCCTTTCATGCCAGTGATTTAACTTAAAGGACATGACCCACCATGTTTTCAAATTGCATCGCCATTAATATTTAGTAGTTAATTAAATAATGAAACAGGAGCGTTTATTTATATTGTAGAGAAATAACGCTAAATGTGTTATTTCATGTTTTTTAGCAGTTTTTAGCAGCAGCTCCGGGAAGATCTGCCCCTCTCCATATATGGGCATTGACGTCACTGAAGTTTCCGCCTTGAATGCATGCGGAGTTATAACAAGCATGCATCAACGTAGCTTCATTATTGCAGCGGTGTTAAAAAGTTCTAAAAAATAAATAAAAACAGAGCGCTGGTCCAGCTGTACCCACAACTGCACCAGGAAATATTTAGAGGTCGCACATCCACGTAGGACACTATTTAATTCGCTCGCTCACGACAAATTCATTAATTTCCTCATGAAGTCGGCTCGGCTTTTTACCCCTTTCATAAGTCAAACCCGCGCTATTCAGAGTCAGTAGCTGTGTTTCCATCCATTTTCATTTCGTATTTTGAGCTACCTCGCAAATATGTAAATACAAATTAATGCAGATCAGAAGTGTTTCCATCTACTGGCTTGAAGCGCTTCTTCCAAGCCGCGCACAGCGTCATTACGTCAGACGTCAGCGTCATTACGTCAGACGTCAGCACTGCGCATGTCTACAGTAAACAGGAAGTAGCGGTTGAAAACAGAACCCGGCCACACATCTCATCAAAATGGAGAGAATATTTCAGGTACGTGTTGCTATCGGGCGAGTTGTATTTATTCTGTCATGCCAACTAGTTTTAGCGATGTTACATGTTGTCCGGAGCGGAAACAGCTGAACGTCACGTGACGTGAATGTTCGCTACGTCAGAAATGAGTCGGAAAATGTGTTTCCATCTGTCGTTTAGCGCATCTCAAATCCCAAAAACCACCTCAAGCGAGCGTATAAACTTTTTAGCGTATTTCAGGAAGTAACCTCGCATTTTGCCGTTTCCATTAAGCTTTTCTGCTGCGCTACTTCAAAATGCGCAGCTAGAAACCTTGATGGAAACACGGCTAGAGTCAGAGTCAGAGAGTCTTTATTGTCATTTGCACCGCATGTGGTACATGTGATGAAAACGAGATTATGTACATGGGGTCCCAGTTACATCCAACAACAAATGCAAGAGAAAAACAGTAATAACATCTAGGATTATCTAAGAGAAACATCAGCTAGTAATACACTAAGCCCTAATGTAGAGAGAAAACATCATTATAAACAGCAGCACGAACACGAGTCTTTATAATAATGATAATAATGTCTTTTCCTGTCATCTGCGTATGTTCCCATACACAGACGAAATTCGTCTCTGCATTTAACCCAACCACCTACCAGGTGGTGCAGTGAGCAGCCCGAAAGCGCCCGGGGAGCTGGAGAAATAGGTGTGCACTCATAGACACCCCAAGCTGGGTAGTGGCCGGGACGCGAACCCGCGACTTTCGGATCCGTAGTCAAAAGCCCTGCCACTAGACCATCTTATGAGCAGATGGTCACAGATGAACACAGCAACAAGAAACAGATCGGCATCAGCATGATGTGATATTTTGCAGTGATCATTCCCATTATTTATTTATTCATGAGTCTGACAGCCTCAGGGTAGAAGCTGTTCCTCAGTCTAGTGTTTTTTTTTTTTCAAGATGGCGCCTTTGCTGATGGAACGCCGTCTACATGCTCTCCTGTACTTTTCACTGTTGTTCGTGTTCTGCCTTTTTTTCATCGACGATGCATCCTCGCTCCTGGTCTATGATCGCTCAACTCTTCTAAGCCTCCGAGACTCGCTGATCAACACACCGGCTACTGGCAAATATGGACATTTCAAGCCTCCTCCACCTCCACCTTTCTTGGCGTCCATTCCTGCCTACCTACAACGCAACACGACCACGCTGCCACGCAACAAGCGGCGCAGAAGACGTGGAACGAGAGCAGGTCTCCTGGTGAGATTTAAAAAGTATCTCTCGTCTCACAACACGCCGACTGCTGACTTACCTCCTGAATTCAGCGTCTTTGATGTCCGTCGTTCCTTCGCTCGCCGCAACAGATGCCTTGTTGTTATCAATCATGACGCCAGCGATCAGTTTCCATCTTGCCCCCCCGTGAGGGCTGTGGAGCGAGGCTGCGTTAAACATAACCTCCGCCCGCTCGCTCGAGCTGAGAGTGACGTAACTGGCTGTGTTCCTGTACGGTCAGCATTGTTTAACGCCAGATCAATCACAAATAAAACTTTTATATTAAGTGATTTGATCTCCACTCATCGTCTGGATCTGTTTTTGATCACGGAAACCTGGCAGAAAGTTGGAGACAACAGCTCCTTCTCTGAACTCCTCCCACCTGGCTTCTCTTATCTGAGCGCTCCGCGTGGAGTAGGAAGAGGAGGGGGGCTGGCTGCAGTTTTCAATGAGGCGTTCAGGTACCGATTGTTGCCTCAGAAAAATTACTCCAGTTTTGAAAGTATGATTTTTGTGCTGGAATCTGCAAAACCTATTTTGTGCGGCCTCTTTTATCGGTCTCCTCAATACAACAAAAACTTTCTCAGTGAGTTTTCAGAACTACTGGCTGACCTAATGCCAAAGTTTGACTCTTGGCTTTTCTGTGGTGACTTCAACGTGCACACCTGCTGCCCAAGTAATCAGCTTGGATGTGAGTTTCAGGACCTCCTGGACTCTTTCAACCTGTCACAGTCGGTCTCGGGGGCCACACACAGTCAGGGTCATACACTCGATTTAATTATCTCCCACGGCCTACAAATACCTGCTGTGGAGATCCTGGACACCTGTATCTCAGACCATTTTCCCATATTATTCGAATTTTTCACCTCTCCTGCACCGAAAGCTATTCTCCCAGCACGTTTCTGTCGCTCTATCACCCCATCCACTCCAAGTGAGTTCACTGATGCCTTTAAGAGCACTGAATTCTGCTCTGCTGTCAGCCTGGACCCATCTCTACATCCTGAGGACTTCATCAGCTCCTTCCATCACACCTGCACAACGATCTTGGACTCCATCGCTCCTCTCAAACAGGCATCTTCAAAGAACAAACCTTCACCATGGCTCAACGAAACGACGCGAGCTCTTCGACAACGTTGCAGAAAAGCAGAACGAAAATGGAAGCGCGACCGGCTTCATGTATCTCAAGGAATACTGAGAGACTGTCTCTGTGAGTATCATAATGCTGTGAAACAGGCCAAGTCACAGTACCTCTCCAATTTAATCTCCACCAGCTCCAACCGGCCGAGGACGCTTTTCAGCACACTCCAGTCTGTCATCAACCCATCTGTCAATGTTCTGAAAACTGCCACACAGTCTACCTGCGATGACTTTGAGACTGTCTCTGTGAGTATCATAATGCTGTGAAACAGGCCAAGTCACAGTACCTCTCCAATTTAATCTCCACCAGCTCCAACCGGCCGAGGACGCTTTTCAGCACACTCCAGTCTGTCATCAACCCATCTGTCAATGTTCTGAAAACTGCCACACAGTCTACCTGCGATGACTTTCAGAGCTATTTTGTCAACAAAATAGACTCTATCAGGCAGAACATTGTCAGTTCATCCAACACCATCCAGTCTTGTGCGTCTGCAATAACCACAGCTGTTTTTGACCAATTTGACCTGGTTTCACTCCCTCACCTCACCAAGGTGGTTCAGCAGATGAAACCAACTAACTGTTCTCTGGACATCATTCCCTCTAAAATGTTCAAACAGTCCTTTGATGTAATTGGTCCTTGTGTTTTGTCATTTATTAACAGCTGTCTATCTTCAGGTTTTGTGCCATCTGCTTTCAAACATGCTGTGGTCAGGCCTCTTCTCAAAAA
>JBBPBX010037389.1:0-30947 GCA_038048925.1 Garcialebias charrua | reverse complement strand
ATCTGTTATTTGAATTATAAGTTCCCTGAAGGGGTCTGTACCTGATACTTCTGCTTGGAGAACAACATGCAATTTAGGGTTTGACGTGTGTCCAATCCGAGTTGCAACCTCTTGGTATCTGTGGCTAAGTGGGGGATACTCATGCCATTCTGTCACGGATTGTATGGATAATAGGAGATTAGTTGATCCGCCATTTCCGCCTTTTACTAGTTTAAACCTTTCAGCCCACCAATAAAGTGGTTGGCCTTTCCTTGTTTGTGGACTACCCCAAGAACCTGTGTACAAAAAAACCTTTTCCCATGTTGGGCAGGACGTACAAATGGTAGGATCATAAGTTCCACAGAGACACATGTAAAACTCGGCTTTTCTGATTCTTTCATCTGAGCAGTCAAACAATCTGCAAACAGGTAAAGTTATTGTTGAAGTTGTACCGTTGACATATGGAACTATGAAGACGGGGTTACCATTGTAGTCCCTTCGACCAGGACTCTGTTTGAGCTCTCTCTTAGCTGGATTGAGTTGGTTCACATTTTCAGGATGCAGGTACCATGTCATGAGACCTATCAGTGTCAGTCCCACAATGACTAGAGTATAGCAAAGCAACTCTTTCATCCCAGTGCATGTTCTAGGTGAAACAGGTTGTTTTAAAATTGTGCGTGGGATGCGTGTATCGAGCATTGTCTTATCTTTTCTGTCGTTGTCAGGAGTTCTTCTAAAGCAGTGTCTCCTGAGCGCGTAGATCCCTCGTTGGCACCCAGCCTCTAAAGCTCTGGCGCGTTGCTCCTCTTGGAAGGAGGGAATCCTGCCAGTGGGTCCTCTGTTGGTGACCTGGTACCTCGGAACGGCTTGCAGTGGGCGGCGTGGATCCAAGTAGCTCTCTCAGCTACTTTCACGGCCGTGTGGGTCACGAGCAACACCTGGTAGGGTCCCGTCCACCTGGGCGAGTTCCAGTGTTTCCTCCTGAAAGATTTAACCATAACAAAGTCTCCAGGAGTTATGTTGTGTAATTTTACCTGAGTTGGGCTGGGTAGCCCTCCCTGGACCTGCTCTCTGATAGATTTAAGGTGATTAGTCAGATTAATGCAATACGTCAGCATGTCGTGATCACAATGTTTTAGATCACTAGTTGAAATTGGTCCCACACCCATGTTGGGTGGAGCCGCAAAAAGGATTTCAAATGGGCTGAGGTTATGCTTAGCTCGTCTCCGCATGCGCAAATATGTTAGTGCAATTGGCAGACAAGACACCCAATTAAGTTTTGTTTCTTCACAGATCTTAGACAGTTTGTTTTTTAATGTTCCATTCTCTCTTTCGACCGCCCCTCCACTTTGTGGATGATAGGCACAGTGTTTGGTCAGATCAAAGTTCAGTACTCGTGATATGTCGTCAAGGATTTGATTCGCGAAATGGGGCCCATTATCACTTGAGATTTTTTGTGGGATTCCCCACCTGGGAATGACTTCTTGTAACAGAAGTTTAGCTACTGTTTTAGCTGTGGCATGTTTTGTCGGGAAGGCTTCTACCCATTTGGAATACATGTCTACTATGACTAGACAGTATCTTTTGTTTTGAGTTGGTGTTAGTTCAATGAAATCAATCATGATGTGTTGGAATGGTGCTGTGATTGTTTTGTGAGCTCCAGAACCTGTGGGTTTAATGGCTTTAGCAACATTATGTGTAGCACAGATTAAACATGCCTCACAGTGTTGTTTGGCTGTCTGATGAAAGTTAATCGTAAACCAATTTTCATTGATTTGTCTCACCATCCCTCCTTTTGACACGTGGTCCAATCCATGTGTCAATGTTGCAAAAGAAGGGAAAAAGTGTCGTGGAAGGCATGGATTACCATTTGGACCTACCCACACATCATTTTGAAAAATGCATCCGTGTTTCTTCCAGTTTGCCTTTTCACTGCCTGGTGCAAACTTTTGCATGTCTGAAACAGAGAATGAAACATCATCATCTTTGTTTAAAGGCAAAGACAAAAGCATATTAGTTGGGTTAGGCAACATTGACGCTTGTTTAGCTGCTGTGTCAGCGAGTGAGTTACCTATGGAGACAGGATCAGTGTTTGATGTGTGTGCTGCACATTTGATGACTGCAATTCTGAGAGGGAGAGTGATTGCAGTAAGAAGTTCGTCTACAAGTTTGTGATGAAGGATTGGTTGGCCATCAGACTTGAGGAAGTTTCTGTGTCTCCACAAAGCTCCAAAGTCATGAACAACTCCAAAAGCATACCTGCTGTCTGTGTAAATGTTAACAGTTTTACCTTCAGAAAGTATGCATGCACGAGTGAGAGCCACCAGCTCGCAGGCTTGTGCTGAGCATGATGGTAAAGAAGATGATTCAACTGTGTGTGTGAGAGTAACAACAGCATATCCACTGCGAATCTGACCAGTGTCAGGGTCACGGGAAGAAGATCCATCAACAAAAAGTTCCCAATCAGGGTCAATCAAAGGATTTTGTTCTAAGTCAGGTCGTGGTGTGCATATGACTTCAAGTTCCGCCATACAGTCATGTGGTTCACCATCATCCTCGTTTGGCAAAAGAGTTGCAGGATTCAAGACATTACATCGTTGGATGGTGATGTTGGGCATGTCCAACAGTGTGGTGTGATAACGTAACCAACGTGCGGTTGAAAGATGAGCAGTTTTTTGCTCATTAAGAATTTGAGTAACTGCGTGGGGGACAAGGAGAGTCAGATCAGAATACCCCACAATGTCTCTACTCGCCAGTGCAGCTTTTTCTGCTGCGGCTACAGCGCGCAAGCAGAGAGGCAAACCAGCAGCGACTGGATCCAATTTGGCTGAAAAATAGGCGACTGGTTTCAATCTGTCCCCATGCTTTTGTAATAACACTGACGTCATGTGGCCCTTCCTCTCATCCACAGCCTGTGTGAACGGGCGTGTAGGATCTGGAATACCAAGAGTGGGAGCCTTTTGCAACTGTTGCTTGAGTGTTTCAAAGGCCTGCAGTGCCTCAGTTGTCCATGTGACATGTGAGCTCATTTGTAAGTGTTTGTCATGACATACCTTTCTTAAAGGAGCCTCGATCTCAGCGTAGTTTGGGATGAAATGCCTACAATAACCGCAAAGACCTAAAAAAGACATGAGTTGTTTTTTTGTTACCGGTAATGGCAGTTTCACGATCGCCTCAACACGCGAGTCAGCAATTTTTCTTCCTTCTCTGGAGATCCTGTGTCCAAGAAAAGTGACAGTGGTTTGTACAAACTGCAATTTTGACAATGATGCTTTGTGACCTTGTTCTGCCAGAAATGTCAGCAGTCTGATCGTGTTCTCTTTACAAGACTGTTCAGATGGTGCAGCCAGCAGCAAATCATCCACGTACTGTAATAAAGCACAATCATGAGGCAGAGAGAAACTCATCAAACTATCATTCAGTGCTTGATGAAAAATAGTGGGAGATTCACAGAAACCTTGCGGGAGCCTCGTAAAAGTGTGAGCCTTACCCAGGAATTGGAAAGCAAACCAGAACTGGCTGTTGGGATGAACTGGAACGCTAAAAAACGCATTTGCTAAGTCTATCACACTGAAATATGTGGAGCCTGCAGGGATCTGAGAAAGGATGACATAAGGGTTAGGTACAATAGGTGCTCTTGCTTGGACAGAGGCATTAACTGCTCTTAAGTCTTGAACAAATCTCCATTCATCTGGAGGAGTAGGTCTGATCTTTTTGACTGGAAAAATGGGGTTCTCACTGGTGACTCAGGGCAGGCGATGATCACGCCTGCTTCTAGCAAGGAGCGGAAAACTGGAGTGATACCTTTTTCTGCTTCAGGCTTCAGTGGGTATTGGGCTATTTTAGGTCTATAAGAAGACTTTGGTGTTATTTCAATTGGTTTTTGGCCCTTAATTAACCCGACATCATATTTAGTTGTGGCCCAGAGATGGGCGGGGACGTCTGCCAATTCAGGGTCGTCCAGAGACATCATGGACGTAACTAGTCATGCATTGTTATCAATCACTTCCTTTGTTGGTCGTGCTGTCAGCATGAGGCAAACATCTTGCCTAAACATGTTGAGAGACGGGGAGAAGGAACAATCATCACGTGGTTCCCAGTCATGTGTGGTGTGTGCTCTAAGTGCTAGAGGACCTAGGGAACGCCATTGGGAGTCAGGTGGCTTTGCTAGTGAGATGTGAGGAAATGAGTCAGGTACTGTGAAGTAACTTGTCTGAGGTGTTGTTTTGTTGTTCAAATCTATCAGCACAAAACATGAGTCTTGTGTCCAACAGATAGATGTGGTGACAAGTTGTGTTGTCTGTGTTTGCAGAAATGAGTCCCCTAATGGGTCAGCTGGATCTGAAACGACATGAGCAGTGCAGTGTAGATGTGGTTCAGTCATGAAACAGACACTAGGTGGCAGCCTTTCTCTGGCCATTGAAAGCAGAGTATGTCTCTGATGTGGATCAATTAACAACCACTGAAAAATGAACAATAATTCAGGTGTGAGAGAGACCAGAGCATCAGACTCTAATTGTTTAGACACAGTCAAACCATCAGGTGCACAGTTTATTGCCAATCTAAATTTCAGAATCAAATCTCTTGCTAATAAATTTATTGGGCAAGAGTCAGAAAGCAAAAACTGATGTTCATGTGTTTCATGATCAAAAGGATCGATGATCTTGAGCGGAACTGTGACCGCTTCAGGAACTGTCCGGCCAGATGCACCTGTGGAATGGACAATTTTGTTAGAAAGTGGAGCATTTGGAAGACATTTACGCATGATTAATGACTGTGTTGCTCCTGAATCTACAAGAAATTGTAATGAAATGTTTTCAACCACTGCAGTCATCATTGGTAGTTTCAGATAAGCAGCTTGAGTGTATTTGAAGTAAGTAGGAATAACTTCTCCTGTGTATGTATGTGTGTGTGTGTCATTTGTTTCAGAAACAGGTGTGTGTGTGCTGGTACTTGCGGTCTGAAATCCCTGGCTCCCACCATCTTTGGCTAGTCAGGTTGAGTAACCCCTCTGGCTTTGTCCACCCCTGTGTCCAGCTTCGTTTCTGCCTTGGGGCGGGCCTTGATGTTGGTTTTGTCTGGAGTTGAAGTCTTGGTTGCCGTTGGGCCCTTGGTTTGGATAGGGCCTGAACTGACCTCTGCCTCGGTTGCCATATCTGTTGCGACCTTGGTTTCGGCCTCTTTGTCCTTGTCGGTGTGGACAGCTGCGGACCCAGTGTTCCAGGCTTCCACAGTTGTAGCATGGTCTGGGTGGAGCAAAATCAGTTTTTTGAATTGCTGGAGGGTGATTTGCAGCTGTTGGAGGGTGATTTGCAGCTTGAGCCTGGTTCAGGGTCAGCTGAGTGGCTGCTTGGAGCAGAGTCAGTTGAGCGTCATCATGCTGCTTTTGTTTTTTCTTCTGAGTGGTGGTGACCTCTGTCACATGCAGGTCCCATGCGTGCTCAGCATGATTCAGGAGATCAGTCAGGCGTGGTCTCTTCTTCCAGCCTATGTAGGTGGTCTTGATTGATTTCTTTATTGATGGGAGAAAACCACTCATGACCGCCTGGCAGAAGATGGCTTCAAATGGTGAGGGGGCTGTGTCGTGTCTCCAGTTCCCGTCAGGCTCAAGGATGCCTGAGTGGGTTTTGAAGATGGGCAGGAGACGGTTCACGTAGTCTTGTGGAGTTTCATCAGGTTTCTGGGTTGTGCTCGCAATGTCTGCATAACAAGGAACAGCTGGGAACACCTCTTTCAGGTTTTCCCCAATTTCTTTCACATTTTTCAAATACCCCTCGTTGCTGTCTGCGTTGATGTTTGGATTGACGAGTTGAAAACCGTCTTCCTTTTCAAAAAGTTCAGGTTTAAGTTGGGAGACAAACCCAAGACCATATATTGCTGATAAAATGACTTTTATCTCATGGAGAGTTGGTTTTATCACTTTGACCAACATAAACAATGCCAGAGCTATCCCTTCTCCACCCTGGGCTCTATGAGGCAGGTGCTGCTTGGCCATGTCAATCAGCATGGCGTGTGGCCAAGGTCTATAAACCAACTGTGATTGCTCAGCCCCCCCCACCTCCATCATGGGTGCAGTGATGACGGTGGTTTTGTCTTTCTTTTTGTCTGCCATTTCTTGTTGAATTTTTTCAATTTCCCCTTGAATTTGCTTTGCTTTTTGCTCAAGCTGATTTTTGTCAGCTTGCAGTCTTGTGTTCATGGCTGGTGGTCCACCAGAATCTATTCCCTCATGTTCAGTGTCTGTTGAGATGTTAGTCAAATCAGAGGGTGAGGTTGAAGAGTCAGGTGTGTTGGCAGTACCTGATTCAGTTGACGTTCCTGGTTGCTCCTTTTTCTTGGAGCCTTGGAAGTCATCGTCCATGTCCATGTTCAGAAACCAGTCTGAAAATTGTCCAGTTCTCTGTAGCTCAGGGTATGGTGGTGGTTGTTGGGGTGAACTCAGATGTGCCAGTGACGGATACAGGGCCATGGTGTGAGGTGGGAAGCCAGAAGTTCCAGCCGCAGATGGAGCAGAAGGAGAGAAAGAAACATTTAGTGGGTTAGTTTGTGTTTCTGTCCCTTTCTTATTTTTCTTTCCTAAATGTTTTGTCTCTTTTGGAGCCATCTGGTTTGTTTTCTTAATTTTCTGGGTCATCTGAAGGCTTTTTGATATTACTCTTTGACTTTGTAATTTGGATTCATTTTTCCAAAGCTTAAAAGCTTGTTCATGATTGGTCACTGTTAACAATTCACCTTGTGGAATCTTTTTCTTGCTGCAAATTTTACGTTTTTGTTCTAACAATTGTTCTTCTAATTTTTGTATTTCCTGTGGATCAAACGATCCATTTCTTGGAAAATTGAATTTACAATGCCACTGTGGCACAAACCTTAGACACGAATCACCATGAAGTCTTCTCATTCGGTCAATTTCCGGCCCGCATGGTATATAAGCTTCACTTTTGCTGTTTTTTGTTCCCATATTATTTATTTTTATTTTTTATTATTTTTATTTTTTATTATTTTTATTTTTTATTATTTTTATTTGATTTAAATGTCTGTTTTATTTACTTCTATTTGTTATCCGTATTTATTTAATATTTCAGTTAATTTTACCTGTTTTAAAAACAGGTTATTTGCCTAATTTAATTTTGAATGAGTTTATTGTTTCAGGACCAGGATGTTTAAAACCATGTTGTATATCTACTTATTTTTGAATGAATTTATTTATTGTTTAGAACCAAGTTATGCACCTAATTGTTTTATTTTATTTCAAAACGAGTGTAACTACACAGGTTTATCTATTTTTTATTTGTTATTTTTCGCTTTTTATTTTATTTTATTTTATTTTTTATTGAGCGCTCCCCAAATCTATTTCTGCTGTGGCACGATTTGTGGCCGTCTTCAAAGTATTTCTACCTCATATAACAACCTACGTGCGGCACGATTGGCGACAATTTTTTAACGTATTTCTACATTTGAATTGCCTACGTGCTTGATTTTCGGGCGGACCTTCCTGCGTTAAGAGTTTAACGCGAAAATTGTTCTTGCACTATCGAGTGCTCACAATTTTAACGTGTTCTTGCGTTCTTAAAAATAAACGCTCACAACGCTTTACGTTTCTTGCGCTCACAACGATTTACGTGTTCTTACGTTTAAAAATAAACGTTCACAGCGCTTTTCGTGCTCTTGCGCTCAAATTTCCTACGGTCCTTGAACGCGTCTCGTATCAGTTTTACTTCGGCTTAAATCTTTCAAACTTGAAAAAGAGATTTCTACGTTACCTCTTCAGCCTTCCTGTTGGTTCGTGGAATATTGTCGATGCTGGCTCTCCCGCTGTGAGGACCGAAACGTCCTTTTCGTCTCTGAAGTCTACTCGAGGAAGAGGAGCAGGTCGCTAAGACCCGCGGTTCCGGAATCCCGATCCGGTCGTCTCCAGCGGCGGTCAGTCAAACGCAATATCCTGTCTTCGTGACGCCAAATTGTGAAGTAAACTTCTGAATAACAAGGCAAGGCTGTCCAAACGGAGTTCAAGTTTATAAGATTTAATGTATCTTGCAAGATAGAGAACAGAAATGGTACAGGCACGAAGCTGTCTGGCTCTGCTCTGCTCAGACAGTAACACAGCATGGATTAAGAACCCTCGTACAGTTGGGGGTGGTACCATGGGTGGAACGGGGAGGTGTTTATCACCAGGTGGAAACTTTTGATAACACATGAGTACTCAGCAGATGGAAAATGAGCATTCAGCACTTCTTACAGCGTTTTCAGACTAACACGAGCAGGTCACTGTTTATTCAGCAGATAAAATGAGGAACATGACGTTAAAACTTAAGGAACAGGTGGTTGGTTTCACACAGATGGTCACAAAATGTGGTTGGTTTCACACAGGCATTTTGGAGTGCATGATTCTGAACACATAAGTTTAATTATGAGTTTAATATCTGAGAGTGTATGATTTTACTTAACAATCTCACTGACACGTGACCTGCATGGCCACACACGTTTTTGTTTCATCCTTCACGTACTCACAGTACGGTTGTTCGGTATGGGCACCTGTTGCGTTCCTTTTTGGATGGGTGTTTTTCTTTTTCTTTTTTTTTTCCTCACCTTTTTGACAGGCATAGGTAAAGAGTTCGCTGACATGATGCAGAGAAGGAAGGTAAATGTTTTCTTTGTCCTAGAGACCGAGTGGAAGGGCAGCAAGGCTCACAGTTTTGGAGCAGGATTCAAACTCTCTTACCATGGTGTGGATAGCGGGAGAGATGGAGTAGAGGTTGTGTTGAAGGAGGAGTTGCCATAGGATGTAGTGGTGGTGTAACATGTGTCAAATGGGGTGATGTGTCTTATGGTGGAAGTAGTGAGTCTGATGCTAAGTAGTTGGGTTCGGATGTTTTGAGTTTTTATTTTTTCTTTCTGGTAGTATTTCCACCTGCAGTACAGATGACGTTTGTGTTATGAGCATTCCATTATTTTCTTTGTAACAGGATGTTTTTTGATTGCCTCCTGTTTCAAAAGGGGATGACAAATAAGGAACATAGTTAAACACACCATTTCAAATAACTAATTAGATCAACGTTTTAACTCTTCATACAGTGATGAGAGCTGGAAACAATTATACATTTAATAAAGTTATAAAAGATCATTTTAATAAGTGCCTAAAAACAGGTTGTTGGATAGTAGTTGCTCAACAAGATTCTGTTGAACCCACCTCTTGATCTGAACGTTTGGGGTAATTTATATAGATTTAGTGCTGACTTTTTCTTATTTTTTCATTTACAGGTCAAATCTGGACTTCTGATGATCGTGAAGGAACACGAAAAAGAAGATTGTGAATAATTTATATCTGAAAAGGGGAAATTCACTTTACAATCACATGTTTCCACAGCTGTGATGGACAAGCAGAGGAACCTTACCATAACTGGGTTTACATTCCTCCCCTTTTCAGCAGATTAATTAATGTTGAATGAATGCTTAATGTTGCAGTATAAACAATGATGGAAAGATCTATTTCCCTGCACCATTTTTTTTATCTTACAGGTTAACAGGTGGAACATGCAGCAGAGCAGAACTAATCACATTAACTAACAAACTAACCAACTAATCTCTAATATATGCCAAGATTTTCTATGTTGAAGTTACATATGGTTATTCTTACGCCTGTGAAGAATGACTGTGAGTTTGATCCAGGAGGTCCAGAAGGATTGAAGGTTGTTGAGATGAATGAGTCAGACAGAATGTGAATGTACAGTACAATAGTTGTGTGTTGATAGATTTTTGTGTATTGATAGATTTTTGAGAAAGGTGTACAGGGTTTTCACTACTTTTCTATAGATATAATTTAGTTTTATCAATTTTGATTCTTAGATTTGAACGATAATTAGAAATGTTTTAGAGGATACATTTTAGCTGCACCTTTGTTAAGAAGTATCAGAGTAGCCTAGCGGTGAATTTTACTGATAGGAAATGTTTGTGGTATGACATTCTGGTACAGAGAATAATATATATATATATAGGAAATGGATGTGAATAAGATAATTGAGTTTGACAGGTTATGGAAGGATTTTTGTGTTTTCTGTTCGGATCAGATTAATCATAGATTAAGTGTTAATTTTCTGAATGTGGTCTTAGCCCTTATCACAGACATCTCTGAATAAGAGTAGTTGAGTTTTTCTCAGATATCGGATTAGTTAACAGAGTAGTGTAGGGCTTTTCCCCTCACAGGTGTCTATGATGAAGAAGATGAAGAGGCCTGACACCAGTTCTTTGCTAAGGTTAACACATACCAGAAATGCACACACTGGAGCAGAGTATATGCAATGTTTTGAAGTTGTTAAGAGTTGATAAATCAAATTTTGGGAAATTTAAGGGTTTTTGAGAAAGTATTGAATTTATAAAGTCAAATTAAAGTCCAGTTGTTTTTTATTGAACGCCTTTTTAAAGGTATTGAATTTAACTTCATTATTCCTGCATATACCCTGTAGAGGCGTGTTTGTTGATAGGAGGGACAGTCCGCTCGGTTCTTTCTTGTTTTTATTTTTATTTGTTCGTCTTTGCATCTATTTTTGTCTTGTTTGTTTTTGTCTGTTTTATTCTTGTTCATTGTTTTTGTTTGTTTTGTCTTGTTTCTATTTGTTTGTTCTGTTTTATTCTTTATTTGTTTGTTTTGTTCTTATTCTGTTTCTTCTTGTTCTTTGTTGTTGGTTGTTTTCTTTGTTTGTACTTTCTTACCTTTACTTTTATTAGTTATTACCATGTAGTATTAATGCTTATTTTATATGAGGGTTTTTATATTCTGGGTGGGTAACTTAGATGTAATATTGCTGTGGGTGGGAATGTTAGAGATTTCCAATGTGTGTCCAGTTTTTAATTGCATTCTCACATAGAACATATAGGATTTTGTTGACATGATGTTTGTCATGTCAAAAGGGGAATTGAAATATATTTCTATCAGTATTACATTACACCCATTATGTTCCATTATTTGTATTCACTTAATTCTGCCTTATAATGTGAAATGTGACACTAGGCAGAACGTCTTTCTCTCGGGCTTTGTTTTCACTAGGGAACAGTTACACGCCTGCACAATTCAACAGACCCAACATTTGATGTTTACATTGAAGCTGATAGTTTGTTGACAGAAAGGAGGGTCACGTGGTAGTGTAGGTGGTTCCAGGGCGGTCCCGAAGCAGTCCAAGGCGGTTCCAGGTTCCAGGAGGCGGTGACGACATCCGGGGTTTTTATAACCGTGGCCCTGCCTTTGAAGATGTGTGTGTGGACTTGTGCTCGGTGAGAGGTCTGTTGTTGCTGTAAGGTTTATTCTTATTATGTACAATAAACCTGCTTAAACTTGCACATTCATTTCAGAGCTTCCTTCAACCTTTTGAATTCGTAAGAGAAACCATGTTTAGTTTGACAAGAGAAAGACAAAAATCACTTTAATCACTTTTTTTTTAAATCACCAATTTAGTATTTTACCACTGTGCCTTCATCATGGAGCTGTAATTTAATTTTTATTTTATTTTTTACAAATAAAATTCAGAATATAGTTTTTATGTGCAATGAGTATTAAGAAGAGAAAGTTGGTTTGTTTTTGAGGCTCACCAGGCAAACATCCCTGACAATCCATGAGTGAAACCGAACAAACACTCCTCTTTCGTCTTCTTCTGTTCACTCTGCTCACATATGATTGTATAGCCACACATCCAGGCTGTCATATTGTTAAGTTTGCAGATGATACAGCTGTGGTGGGATGCATCACAGATAATGATGAATCCAGCTACAGACAGGAGGTGGAACATCTGGAGAGCTGGTGCAAAGAGAACAACCTTCACATGAATGTGAAGAAGACGAAGGAGATGATTGTGGACTTCAGAAGGAACAAACACACCCACACCCCACTGTATATAGGTGGATCTGCGGTGGAGGTGGTCTCCAGCTACAAATACCTGGGTGTACACTTGAATGATAACCTCAGCTGGAGCAATAACACCACCAGCCTGATCAAGAAAGGTCATCAGAGACTCTACTTCCTCAGACGGCTGAGACGAGCCGGTCTGAGAAGCCCAGTCCTCACCTCGTTCTACAGGTGTGCAGTGGAGAGCGTCCTGTGCTCCAGTATCAATGTGTGGCATGGAGGCTGCACAGTTGCAGAGAGAAAAGCTCTGCAGAGAGTGGTGAAGGCTGCACAGAAGTCTGTGGGAGTCAGTCTCCCCACCATCACAGACATTTACACCTCCAGATGCAGAAAAAGAGCCACCTGCATCATGAAAGACCTCACTCACCCAGCACACTCACTCTTTGCACCACTCCCCTCGGGACGGAGGTTGAGGAGCATCAAATGTAGAACCACTAGACTGAGAAACAGCTTCTACCCTGAGGCTGTCAGACTCATGAATAAATAAATAATAAGAATAAACACTGCAAAAGGTCACATCATACTGATACTGTACTGATCTGTTTCTTGTTGCTGCGTTCATCTGTGACCATCTGCTCATGTTCGTGCTGCTGTTTATAATGATGTTTTTCTACTACATTAGGGCTTAGTGTATTACTAGCTGATGTGATGTCTCTCTTAGTTAATCCTAGATGTTATTATTGTATTTCTCTTGCATTTGTTGTTGGATGTAACTGGGACCCTGTGTACATAATCTCGTTTTCAACACATGTACTACATGCGGTGCAAATGACAATAAATTCTCTCTGACTCTCTCTGACTCTGACTCTTTCTAAACTACTGTCTTCTGTACAAATTTGAATGCATTCCTTCAAATGAAACTTGCTCTTTGTTGTAAAATACCTTGTTCATTATAAGACGTGTATGAATTAAGGAGCCTATAGGCAAAAAGTGAATGAGTGTTTACACGTTGGTGTGGAACAAGTCTTATCATTGTATTGTATTATTGTAGGGCGGCCGTGGCGTAGTGGTAATGGCAGTCGTCCCCTGATCGGAAGGTTGGAGGTTCGAATCCCGGTTCCCCACACCATGTGTCGTTGTGTCCCTGGGCAAGACACTTAACCCCGAGTTGCTCCCGGTAGGACTGGAAAGGCGCCTTGCATGGCAGTCTGCCGCTACCGGTGTATGAATGCGTGTATGAATGGGTGGATGGTTGGTATTGTAAAGCGCTTTGGGGCTCCTCACAGGGGGCTAGAAAGCGCTATATAAATAAGCTCAATTTACCATTTATCAGTGTCTCATTGTTAGACTGAAATAAAAACGAAGAATGAAAAAAGTTTTCTGGATTTAATACATTTCACTTGATGCAAGTTTCATGTAAACCCTAAAAACCTCGTAATACTGATCCAACAAAGTAATTTCACTCTTTTTGATTTTTACTGGAGCCACTTCAAGTTGAACTGAAAACAAATAGTTCACCTGCAGAACTAAACACTAAAGGCCTGCTTGAACATTTATGTACTTTTCAGAATGTCATTTTATTTATTTATTTATTTAAATAGCAAGAATGCATATAAATGAACATGTCAGCATTAAGTATCAGTGTAACTATGCCAGAGTCAGCACATCAGCTCATTTTCATCCGTTGTCCTAAAGCAGGTAAGAACAAGAAACATCCCACAAAACAAAGAGTATACTGTATATGTATAACGCATAACAACATGAAATTACAATAAAGACATGATGCCATAAGAAAATAGACAAAGTAATCTACACATGAGTGCACTTCTGGTTAGTTTTCAGACGATGTTTCCAAGAGTTTTGGAGTAGGATGCCACAGTTCCTGATCAAAAAAGGCGTTCAATACAGGATCAACTGGACTTTATTTGTTGCAGAAAACGTTTCGACTTCTGTCCAGAAGTCTTTTTCAATTCTGAATGAATGGAAGCTGTGAGAACGAGAAGTTTTATACAGGCTGACAAGCCACGCACCAACATATGAAATTGGAAACTGAAATAACACCACAAAATACCTAACATGCCCATTCTATTTAAATTGACAAAACAACACATCACAGCTTAACAGAAGGGGGTTTGTAACACATACATGTAAATTGAAAGATCACACCTTAACAGTAGGAGGTTCCCTTGAGGTCTCTGGTAGAAGACACAAAACTGTATGTAAATTGACAAAAAACACCTCCCAAACAACAACAGAGGCTACTCAGAGAACTTTGTTAGTCTAATTTACAGACAAGACATCCCTGCTCCCATCCAGTGTAAAACGTTTCGGAATCAAATCCAAAACTGAGTTATAAGTCTTAGAAAGTTGAAATCTCAGACCTCCTCCTCTGTTAAGAGAAGGTTTTTCTCTCTTAACATACACAGCTTCCTTCACCCCCCTCTCAAACCATCTGTGCTCTCGGTCCAAAATTTGAACATTCTGGTCCTCAAATGAGTGACCCTTGTCCGTGAGGTGGAGGTGAACAGCTGAGTTTTGTCCAGAGGAGGTTGCTCTCCTATGTTGAGACATTCTTTTGTGGATAGGTTGCTTCGTTTCTCCGATGTAACGGTCTGAGCAGACTTCGCTGCACTGGACTGCATAAACCACACCACTCTGTTTGTGTGTGGGGGTTTGGTCTTTAGGGTGGACCAACCTCTGTCTGAGCGTCCTGCTAGGTTTGAAATGTACTGGGATGTTGTGTTTGTTGAAAATCCTTCTGAAATTCTCTGAGACTCCAGCAACATAAAGAATGACAATGTTTTTCCGTCTGTTAGACTTTTTCACAGTTCCTGGTGGAAACTGGCAGTGTGTTCCACGACTGCGTGCCTCTGATGGACACCACCATTTGGCCAAAGTTAGTCCTGCGCCGTTGTACATCGCAACCTCCTCTGGTCAGTGCTCTTGTGTTTACTTGCCTTTTTACTTATACAATATATTAAAAGAGGAGGAGCAAGTCCATTTAAAACTAAAAAAATCAGGCAAGCATCCTGATCTGATGGCCATCAAAATCCAGAATGTTTTACTTACTGTACTTATGTAACAATAATGATACTGTAAAAGCTTTTTGTTGAAAAATGTGAGTTTTCTTAAAAAAAAAAAAGACTTAAGGGGCTTCATAATGGCCTGTGAAGTGTGAGACCATGTAGTGTAACAATAGGCGATATGCCTGAAGCATGGCATGCATGTAAGCCTTTGCTGATTCTGTTGTCAGAGAAGGTCCTAAGGTCTTATATGTTTGAAGTTTGCCAGATTAAGTTTAATTATATGTGAAATTCTCTTTACATGCTGCTTGAAATTTAGATTGGAATCAAAAATGAGTGACTCCAATGTATTTAAATTTTTCAACCACATCTAATGTCTCGCCATTGACTAACACACATGGTTGCTCATTATCTGCTGGCAGCTGAGAGAAAACAGTGGTTCTTAACCTTTTTTGAGGTACCAAACCCACCAGTTTCATATGCCCACTCACCGAACCCTTCTTTGGCAATAACTAAAATATGATTTTTTTTTTCCAAATTCCAAGTTCAATTTAGTGGTGCACAAAATGAGCCGTGCATCAACATCACTTTGCTCAAAGAACAAAACAAACACAGTGCATGAACTCACAACAAATTACGGTATTACTTTATTCTGGCCCCATGAGAGTTTCATCCCCAAAAAATATTTTTGTACTATTTTTCTAATTAAAAATAAGACAGGATTTTTTTTTTAAAGAATTTAACATTTTTTCATTTACTTATTTATTTTAATTTTGTCGTTTTGAATACACAAAATACTTTTTGGGGGCCAGAATAAAGCATTGCTCAAATTACATACCAGCAAATCAGTGTGACTTCTGCTGTTGTTTCTGGGAGACCAGTTCGGATATGCGTTGCTTCTAGGGGTGCACCGATAAATTGGCCAGCCGATTTATTGGACCCGATTTCCTTAATTTTGGGAAATCGGAAATCGGCCAATGCTTGCATGAGAAACCGATTTTACAGATTTCTTTAGTTTTAACAACAATTGTCCAAACTTTATTTATATTTCAGAGTACTACCTTGTGACCAGTTAAAACAAGTTTGTATTGTTTCTAGAATATTGTTCAAGGGTCTGTTTTTCAACAAAATAAGATTGAAATTTAAAGGTGCATTGTGACCTTACAACATCTAACAGTGTTGCTTATAAAACTAAATCGGTATCGGCCAAAACCACAATCGGCAGGTCAGACTTTGTAGAGATTGGTGATCGGCCAAAAAACTGCAATCGGTGCACCCTTAGTGGCTTCACCTTGGCAAGTGCTACTCTCATGTCATCTTCACAGCAAAGTCTGTTCCTTTTCTTTGTTTTTATGTCCAGCATCCTTGAAAAGGATTGCAAAGTTATGTTGTGACAAATGGTGTAAAATATTACAGGGCTTTTTTTTTTTTACCACCGCGGCAGAGGCTCCACCGAACCCCTGAGACAGACTCATCGAACCCCTGGGGTTCGATCGAACCCAGGTTAAGAACCACTGACATAGACCATTTGTTAAGATGTAGACCAGAGTCCTGGAGCCAGTGAGACACCGGCATCATGGCACTACAAAGTACAGCAGCTGCTTCAGTTTTTGTTTTTCCATACTTTATTTAATTCAACTTTAATTTAGACAGGTTAATTCCACTGAGCCTCGAGGACAATAGACAATACAGTATCATCTGCATATAATTGCATTTTTACAGTTTTGCAAACATTTGGTAAATCTTTAACAATAATACGATTTGATTTCAATACGATTTGTTCCAGTATTGAGCCTTGTGGGACTCCAGCTGAGCAGGTAAGAAAGGTAGATCGCAAATTTCTATGTGTACTGCTGGTTTTCTGTCTGACACATGATTTCATCCAGCAGATGCCACCATTAGAGGCAAGAAGAACGTTGTGGTTGATTGTGTCGAGCACGTTTTAGGTCAAGGAACACAGCAGCCATAAAACTACCCTGATCCAGAAGCTGTTTTAGATTTTTCAAGAAGGTAACAGTTGGCTGTCTTTGGAGAGTGACACTTCCTTAACCCAAACTGCATGGGATGGAGAGAAGTTGGTCTGTTATTTAAATGCTCTGTTAACTGTGCAGCAAAATAATTTCTCTGCAGTTTTAGAAATGATTGGCAAATACTTATGGAACAAAAATTCTCTGGTTTGTTTTATCTCCTGTCCTAAACAGGTAGTTTTAGTCTGTTATGCATTTAATACCCTTCCACATGCTCCGTGGGTCTTCACCTCACAAGACCCACGGAGCATGTGGAAGGGTATTAAATGCATAACAGACTACAAAGGCAAAAACAAACAATGCCCCAGGGACCCATCTCTGCCTGATGCCCTCAATAAGTTTTATGCACGTTTTGATGATCCAAACAGACCTGCTAGCACCAGACTCACCTCATCACCAGATGAAGAGCATCTCAGGGTGTCCGCAGCAGAAGTGAGAGGCAGTCTCAGAAAGATTAATCCTCATAAAGCAACCGGACCAGACAACATCCCAGGGAAAGTTCTGAAGGAATGTGCGGACCAGCTCTGTGAGGTGCTGGCTGACATCTTCACCACCTCACTTGCACTGGAGTCAGTTCCCACCTGCCTGAAGACCGCGACCATCATCCCAGTCCCAAAGAGCTCCACAGTGACTGGTCTGAATGACTATAGACCGGTGGCCCTCACCCCGATAGTCGCTAAATGTTTTGAGAAACTGGTCATGTCCCACATCAAGGCAACCGTCAACATCAATGAGGACCCTCATCAATACGCATACCGTGAGAACCGATCAACAGAGGACGCCATTTCTTCCGTGGTCCACACTGCTCTCACCCACCTGGATCAGAAGGACTCATACGTGCGTCTGCTCTTTGTGGACTTCACATCTGCCTTCAACACCATGATCCCCCAAACTCTGATAGACAAACTATCTACACTTGGACTAAGCCCCTCTATTTGTAACTGGATACTAGACTTCTTAACAGACAGACCACAGTCCGTGAAGATCCACAACTTCTCCTCCTCCACCATAACCCTCAGCACTGGCTCTCCTCAGGGATGTGTGCTGAGCCCCCTTCTGTTCACTCTGCTCACATATGATTGTACAGCCACACTTCCAGGCTGTCATATTGTTAAGTTTGCAGATGATACAGCGGTGGTGGGATGCATCACAAACAATGATGAGTCCAGCTACAGACAGGAGGTGGAACATCTGGAGAGCTGGTGCAAAGAGAACAATCTTCACATGAATGTGAAGAAGACAAAGGAGATGATTGTGGACTTCAGAAGGAACAAACACACCCATGCCCCACTGATAATAGGTGGGTCTGCAGTGGAAGTGGTCTCCAGCTACAAATACCTGGGTGTACACATGAATGATAACCTCAGCTGGAGCAACAACACCACCAGCCTGATCAAGAAAGGTCATCAGAGACTCTACTTCCTCAGACGGCTGAGACGAGCCGGTCTGAGCAGCCCAGTTCTCACCTCGTTCTACAGGTGTGCAGTGGAGAGCATCCTGTGCTCCAGCATCAACGTGTGGCATGGAGGCTGCACAGTTGAAGAAAGAAAAGCTCTGCAGAGAGTGGTGAAGGCTGCACAGAAGTCTGTTGGAGTCAGTCTCCCCACCATCACAGACATTTACACCTCTAGATGCAGGAAAAGAGCCACCTGTATCATGAAAGACCTCACTCATCCAGCACACTCACTCTTTGCCCCACTCCCCTCAGGACGGAGGTTGAGGAGCATCAAGTGTAGAACCACTAGACTGAGGAACAGCTTCTACCCTGAGGCTGTTAGACTCATGAATAAATAAAAATAAAATTAAAATAAACACTGCAAAATATCACATCATGGTGATGCTGATATGTTTTCTTGTTGCTGTGTTCATCTGTGACCATCTGTGACCATCTGCTCATACAAACTCATGTTCGTGCTGCTGTTTATTCCCACTATATTAGGCTTAGTGTATTACTAGTTGATGTTTTTCTTAGTTAGTTCTCGATGTTATTACTGTTTTTCTCTTTCATTTGTTGTTGGATGTAACTGGGACCTCGTGTACATAATCTCGTTTTCATCTCATGTACCACATGCGGTGCAAATGACAATAAAGACTCTCTGACTCTGACTCTGACTCTGACTAAACACTGCCCTGGTAAATACTTATGTACAATACCCCCCCCCCCCCTTGTTTGATCAGATGAAAATCCTTAAATCATTTCCTCAGCTGTGCATCGACAAAATGACAAATCAGGTTAGAAAAATGAGTACCAGTAGGTTGATGAAAATTGGAAGAAAAAAAAACTTTAGACAAAAGACCCCTACATTTATTTTTTGAAGGTTTATGAAAATTTTGCTTTATGGTTTTAAACACTGTTGCAGAAATATTTATGATCTAAAATATCTGCAAACATGTAAGCTCTATCTAAAAAACCTTGAGCCCAAACGAAAAATAAATAATAAAAATACCTACAGTTGCAGAATAACTTAGGAAATAAAATAAAAATTTTGAGAAAGTAAATAAATATTCAAATACCTCATATTCCCTAAGGGGGCACAGTGGGCAGTGGTTTAGAGCTGTTGCCTCTCAAAGTTTTGATCAAAGCTCTTGTGAATGAATGAACCCTTGGAGTTATGAATGAATAATGCAAGAATTACTGTAATCCTTTGCAGACGTTCATCCAGTTATTACTTTCTGCAAGATTCATAAAAAAACTTGGCACAGAGTAAGACTGTGTACTTTTCAGAAGATATTCAGATACAATATTCAGATGATATTTAAATAAAATTATATGTATCCACTAAAATAATCTGTCATATTATGTGAGCCAGGTGATAAGGGAGCACTTTTGCTTGTGTCCCTTTAACACTGCCCAATGAAAGTTTTAACATCTGGAGTTCTTGTTGGAATACAGACTATAATGTCTTAGATCTGCCACAGCTGCATTTATGTACATAAAATATTAAGATATTGTTATTACAGAAGCTGAAAAGTTTGTATTTCCCTTACAGCTATTCAACAGGATGAGGGTGGGGGTTTCAGGGAGGTTGGTGTCATGTTGTTGCACTGAGGTCATAGCATGCTGGGACAATGTGCAGTGATGTTGTTTGTCCACCAGGTGGGAGGTTTGATGTTTTCTTCAACTGCCAGGGCTGCTGTGATGGAGTTTTATGAAAACGTGTCTGGAGTTTTACTTCAGCTGTGTGTTTGGGGGTTGTTGTCCTGCTGGATGGTGAATCTCTGAGCCAGCCTCAAATCTTTTCAAGACTCCTTCTCGGTCATGTGCTCATACAGTTTGCACTACTTCTCATACTTGCACTAATGTTTGTATTACATCACTGCCTATAATCATAATACTGTTTACATTCTCTGTTTACATTTATTAATACTGTTTACTTTTATTACTACTGCTTACATGTAACTACTACTGTTTACATTTACACTACTCTAATATCTACACCACTGCTGATACATATACAATGTGCTCTGAACGGTCTTATTTAGGGATGCCCAATGTGCCTTACTGCATATGCCACTTTTTGCCTCTATAACAACATCAACTACTACCTCATACATATACTGTGTACATTAACTCATACGCTGCTTTGCCACTTTGCAAATGTCAATGCTAGAAACCTTTAGTTTATTTTAGTTATACTTTTTATACTCTTTTTTTATACTAGTATGCAAAAACTCAGGACAGTATTATGTTCATTAAATGTTTAATGTTTTAGTTTTAGAGTTGGTGTAAATTTTCATACTCTTATTCCACTATGCAAAAAACTCAGGACAGTGTTAGTTTTACTATTTTATGCTTATGTCAATTATTATATGTTTCAGTGTTTCAATGTTTAGATGTTTACTGTTGCACCGAGGGACTGAGAGAAACGCAATTTCGGTCCTGTGTATGTCCTGTACAGTACATATTGCAGATCTGACAATAAAGTTGACTTTGACTTTGACTTTGAAGAATTTCTTTATATTTGCACTGTCCATCTATCTTTCCACTCTGACCAGTTTCCCAGTCCCTGCTGATGGAAAACACCCACAACATGAAGCTCCCACCACCATACTTCACTGTTAAGATTGTATTTTCAGCATCTAGAGATCTGTTAGGGTCATGCCAGGTCTGGCCCACATGTTTGGGCAACAAACATCAAGTGTTCTGCTTTCCTTGACTTATTTGTCTGTTTTCAGCTAAACGTCTTCCTGGTCACATTCCTATGGCCCAGCTCTGTACACTGTGCTTTAAATAATTTCTAAAAAATATTCTCCTGTTAGACCAGGGCTGGCCATGGAGCTGGTTACTGACCTTTAAGAATATAGTTCGGCGCCTGATCGGTTTTCCAGGAGCAGAGTACCAGCTCAGAATGATGCCACAATGTCAGTTTGTGTTGTGGCTGTTTGACCTGGTGAGTGCAGGCGTTGCTCTCAAAATGAAGGCATGTCTTTGGGCAAGACAGCTGCCTCCAATTGATTTATGTTGCATTCTGAGGTTCTTCAGAACATCAAAGTGCAGAGAGACACTTTGTCTCCACAGACCAGAGGGTTTGTGTTACTACGGTACTTCTGCACACGGATGTCTTAACATCACCCATCCATTCATCCTTTTCCTTTCTGGTTCATGAGGAGGTGAAGTTTTATCTCCAGCAGTCACTGTGCAAGAGGCCAGGTACACCATGGACAGTGTTGCAAGTCCATCACAGGACCACAAGAAAAACAAGACAACCACTCACACATGGACATTTTAGAGTAATAAATTATCTAACATGCATGTTTTTAGTCTGTTCGAGGAAACAACAGTAACTAGAGAAACCCCACACATGCACGGAGAGAACATCTAAACTCCACTCAGAAAGGTTGCAGGCTGGGAGGCGACCCTTTCACTGAGGCATCAGTGAGGCATCCAGCCACTGCTCAGCCGTGCCACCCTTTAGTATCACCTACCAGTTTAATTTTTTTTTATTTTTTTTATCACCAGTCTGAGTTCGTGGACACTAATTCATGATCTATAATTTATTTTGTTTGCAAACTTTGCTGAGTACATGACTTACAAACAGTTAAGCATGATCCATAGTAATTGGTGGTGAAATAAAAAGAGATGAAAGTTTTTAAAATAACAATTATTTTAGATACATTCAGAACAGTTCTCATTTACAATGACAACCTGACCAGGCAGCTCCGCAGGCAGACGTACAACAATGGTAGAAGAATAAAAACACAAAACCAACAATAGCAATAAACATTTTTACAACATATTACACCAAATTTACAAAAGAGCAATGGGAACAATAAAAACCATGACAAACATCAGAATCAGAATATCTGTATTAACATTGCACCAGGTACTTTGTTTAACGGGAATATGTACGCACAGTCATCCGAAAGCTGGACTAAGTGTACGAAGCTCCAGCTGGTTATCAGCATGGCCATCTCTTCCTTATCAGAAAGATAATCTTAGATATGAAAAGGGAGAAGAACTATGAGGGTAGATGGTGGTATTACAAAAAAGACCTTTCACATCTTGTCTATTAGGACACTATATGAGACATCAAAAAACTCTACCAGCAATCACAGTTAAGACAAATTACATATGCATTTGAGGTCTAGGTGGTGAGATTTAGTCCATGAGCCTTTTTCAGATTAGCCACAGTTCTGTTGATGTTTCCAGCCAGCATTTTTATCAGCGCTCACAGAAAGTTCTCCGGGGAAGGGGGGCATGGGTGCGATAAATGCAGTTGTTGTCCTCGGCTACTCATGATCCAGGAGAAATTTGATAGTCAGCCCCTTTCCAAGGCTGTTTGGGGAGTCAGATTTGAGATAAGCATGATTATTTTTTTCATTCAGGCAGACAGTTTACTTTTCTTGCAGCCTTGAGTCCAGCTGGACGATCCAAATCCAATATGATTCAATTGTGGGAATCCTTCCACTGATCCAAGCTATGAATCCTCATCCAGATTGATTCCACCACCACGCTGACGAGTCCCAAACCCTGCGGGTGGCCTGCGATTCTCAGAAATCGCCTCCACCTTCCGGTTAAGCTTGAAAAGCAGCTGATTTATTGAGGTCACGGCACAGATCAAACTCTCATTCTGACTCGGGAGCTTCGACATGGCATTAATCGCCACTGAAGTCTTCCTCAATTTCCGATAGAACAGTGCTCCACATATGCCAAATAGCAAAGCACCTGCTGCTGATGACAGTCAACTGGTTGATCCACTGTGAGAGGGTGCTATTTATAAGTCTGAGCTAAATACAGCAACTCAGACTGAGGAAGTCTTTTGGACAAACTTCAACTTTATTATTACTAACTCTTACTAACAATGACCCAACTGAGAATGCACCTCAGGAAGAACTACAGACTCTGGAGGAGCATGTAGTTACTTTTTTACAGAACAAGAACATTAACATAGAACATAGGGACATTTCGTTCTGTCACACCCTGCCCAGTAAATCACCAAGATTCAAACCGTCAGTAGTCGTCAAGTTCATTAGCAGGAAGTAAAAAAACAATGCAATTATGCAAGCAAAAAAACTGCAGGGAACAAAAGTTTACATAAATGAACATCTAACCAAAAAAATGGAAACATTGCACGTGAAGCAAGGTTGTTAAAAAAACAGAACAAAATAGTATCAACATGGACAAGAAATGGAAACATCTTTATCAAAACACATGAAGGGGCTCAGCCTAAAATGATAAAAGAGCTGAAGGATCTGGAAAAACTTGGAGGAACTCAGGAGATGACAAATCACTAATCAATGAAACAACTTACACACAAAATGGACATAATATACAGTGAAATGAACAAATACATTAGAACATGACAACATACGAAGACTCAGAACCTAAAATATATAATGTTGAAGATGTAATTGATGCAAAAAAAATTCCTGTAATAAAAGATAGCGAATATTATAATGAAGAGCAGTTTAATGACATCAATATAACAAATGGGGTTCTCTCTATTATTCACTTTAATAGCAGAAGTATAAATGCAAATATATCCAAAATAACAGATTACTTAAAACAGTTAAATAGAACTTTTACGATAATAGCACTGTCAGAGACATGGCTCAATGATGAAAACACAAATAATATTCACATCGAAGGGTATGAATTATTTCATATGAACAGAAATAATAAAAGAGGTGGTGGAGTCGCTCTATTTGTTAATAATGAAATCAAATGTAAATTAAACAGTGAAATGTCAATAATTGTTGATAATATTATGGAAATGATAACAATAGAAATAATAAACAAAAACGATAAAAACATAATAATAAGTTGTGTATATAGATCACCAGGATCAAATATAGAAATATTCACTGATAAAATCTTGGAGCTATTGGAGAAGAGTTTTAATTAAAAAAAAATTGTGTGGAGACTTTAACATTGATATGGGAAATAAAACAGATTCAAATAACATCAGTATATTTATAAACTCAATGTACAGTTTAAATATGTATCCATTGATATCAAAGCCAACAAGAATTACAACTCATAGTGCCACAATAATTGATAATATTTTCACAAATACAGTATAACAAATGGGGATGTGATAGGTGGTATTTTAATGACTGACTTAAGTGATCATTTACCAGTTTCCACAATCTATAAAAATGATCAAAGCATCACAAAAGCAGCTACAAAGAAGAAAACGATCATAAACACATCAAAAAAAGTTTTGGAAAAATTGAAAGAGGATCTAGATAAACAAGACTGTAATGATGTGTATGTTGATGATGTGAACAGATCATATGATGAGTTTATGAATATCTTGGAAACTCTGTATGAAAAGAATTGTGTGCAAACAAATCATACAAAGAAAAATATCATTGACCAACCATGGATGACAAAAAGGTTGAGAAATGCTTGTAAAAAAAGAATTATTTGTATTCATGTTTCTTGAAATTGCGAACTCAGAACACTGAAGAAAAATATAAAAAGTATAAAAATAAATTAGTTTATGTTGTAAGAATTAATGAGGAGGTCAATATTAATACTGACCTCTTTATTCTTTAATTAATTTACTTATTCAGATTGAATAGTAAATTCACGGATTCTCTTCTTTTTCAGTTTATTCAATATTTCTGTGATCTTTATGATGGATAAATAAACAGAGCCATTAAGTGACAAAGACGTTAACTTAGTTTGATATGTCAAAGAGACACTATCATTTATTTAGAATAAATCAACTAAATTAACACCATTACACTTGATTGACATGATTTCACTTTCTTTCAATTTAAAACGTCAGCACACTTAAATTCAACACAACAGACATAAATATTGGATGTTAACATATTTAGTCTGTGGGCTCTTTTAGCTTAAAAATATAGTTTCCAGCTTAGATAGAGAGGGGAAAGAGTAGGAGGAATAAGAGGTTGGAGAGATTAAGTTATTTATCTCGAGTGTAACCAGAGATGACACTTTCCATCCGACTTCGGCTAAATCCCAGGTACGTTTGTAAACCGCTCTTTACCTTTTGACGATGCGTCTGATAAAGATATTGCCAGCCTCCCAGGTGCACAGAGTCCTTCCGGCCCTCGTACGTCTGAACTGGTCGTTTACTTCCAACGTCTCCTCGGATCCGCGTCAGCCGTCAGAAACATGTGGCAGCTTCTGGCTGACTTCAAGACGAGATGTTTCTCAAAGAAAGTTCATTAAGAACTTTGGAGCTTTTGCTCGGGGAACTGGATGGAGGCGTCCATCAGTTCTAGCTGACAAGTTAGTCTTTGGCTCTTGACCAAGCTTGACCAGCTGCAAGGCAGAGAGCTTTCAGGTCTCCGTCCATTCAAACTCTCTGTCCATTCAAAGACTGCGTAGACTCATAACAGCCTGTTATCAGTCCTTAGCTGAAGACGCCGGTCGTTAGCTCTTGACCACACGTGTCCAGCTCTTGGGAAAGTTCACATCTCTTGCAAGTTCCCAGCAACTCTCGAGCGTTCTCGCACAGTTTGAACTTAAAAAGACAGGAACACAGAGAGGAGTTCACTTGCCTTATCATACCCAAGGTTAAAGCCAGAGCAGAGGGAAATGTTTAGGAACAGACAGAGAAAGCTGGAGCCTTGTTCATGAAAAACAACTGATTAAACTGTCTTCTTATTTCTAAACAAAACAGTCGGGTCTCTGTGACCCGATATTTCCCTTTAACACAGCAGTGGACACAGTTTAACTCTCACAGAATAACACAGCTTAAAAAGCACACATCATGAAAATGACAAAAGTTATTCTTTTGATCACATTAGAATAAAATCAAAGATAGAAATAGTCTCTTTTGGTGACTATATTTATCAGATTATAGCTAAATGAATGATTTTGTAGTAAATGTCTTGCTTCACTGAGAGGTCAGTAAAGGTCATCACTGGACAGTTCAAAAGTACACAGGTGTCTTAAAAGTGGACAAGGTCATGTCCACTACATGTTTATGTTTATGTTTATTAAATTTGTTCATTTTTTTACAAAAGAAACAATACAAGGCAATCTCATAATGATAGTGTACAAAATAATTAGTAGGGATTATAAGGACACATAAGAAAGAATATTATAGTAAATTATTAGATAAAAGTAATGGTGATATGAAAGCAACATGGCGAGTAATGAATAGTGTTCTGAAGAATCATAAAGCAAAAACTGGTATTTCAAAATATTTTGTAAAAGACAACGATGAAGTTCACGATGAAAATGAAATTGTAAATGGTTTTAAATCAATATTTTGTGAATGTTGGATCAAGCCTTGCAGCTAAAATACCAAAAGTAGATACCGTATTCGTCGGCGTATAAGTCGCACCGGAGTATAAGTCGCACCAACCTAATTATGCCCAATTAAATGGAAAAATCAACGTATAAGTCGCATCGGCCTATAAGTCGCACCGGCCTATAGGTCGCACCTCACGTGAACTGGTGTTTTGCCCAAAATGGACTGGCTGCCAAATTGTTTGGAAGGACTTTTGACAAGATTATCACATAAAAACTACAGTATTTTGTTTGATGTGTCTTAGTTGAACTTTTCATTAATAAATGAACATAATTTTTGTATATTTTGTGTCTTTCATCATTTATCTTTAAAGATAAACACATAAAAATATATTTTTATTAGCTGACATTACAGTAAAAAACGTGTCTCAGTTTAAAATGATGACAGAAACAGATACTGTATTTATTTTATGGTTTTTATTTATTTATTCAAAACCATTGAAGTCTTCATCTTCTGTGTCACTGCACCATTTTTGGACCAGGCAGATGTCAACAGTGTAGGTACTGTAAAGGGTTTCTTAGCGCCCATAGCGGCCGAAACTGGTACTGCACCATTTTTGGAGTTTTTGACCAAAGTCAAATTATGACCAAAATATTGGAAAAATCGACGTATAAGTCGCACCGGCCTATAAGTCGCAGGGCTTAGAAATGTAGGCAAAAAGGTGCGACTTATACGCCGGAGAATACGGTAATAATGTGAGCCATTCAATTACAGGTTGTGCAAACCGTATTCTTCTAAATGGAACTAACAAAGAGGAAATGTTTATGTTTATGTTTATTAAATTTGTTCATTTTTTTACAAAAGAAATACAATACAAGACAATCCCATCAACGACACGTACACAATGTAAAAAAATGAAAGGTAGCAGAAAGAAGAATAAATCTTATTATATCTGCCCCTTTTTTCAAACAATCAGATTAAACAATAATAATCTTTCACCAGCAGTACAAAATGACTAACTCTTTCTAATTTTCTAATACTAATACATAACTAATAATTGATGCAATACACATTATGCTAATTCATATATATTTTTTCAACAAATTCCTTTTGACCATTTTCTTAAATGTAAACAGTGACTTGGCATTTTTAACTACATTCTCCAAGCCATTCCATAATCTAATTCCCTGGATTGAGGTAGAACGTCCCTTCAAGCTAGTTCTGAATTGTGGTTTTACAAACATCTCTGTCCCCTTAAGATTATAACAACTTTGTCTTTTAACAAAATTCATTTGGATATTTAAAGGTAAATCGTTATTTTGAGCCCTATACATAATTGATAAAATATTATAATCAACCAAATCATGGAATTTCAATAATTTCAGTTGATAAAATAATGTACTGGATGGATGACAGTAATGTTTTCTAGTGATAATTCTTACAGCTCTTTTCTGTAATACAAAAATAGGCTTTGTGATTGTTTTACACGCTTTTCCCCAAACATCAATACAATAGATTAAGTGTGGAACAATGATTGTGTTATACAACTGTAAGAATTATGAGGAGGTCAATATTAATACTGACCTCTTTATCTTAATTAATTTACTTATTCAGATTGAATAGTAAATTCACGGATTCTGTTCTTTTTCAGTTTACCCAATATTTCTGTGATCTTTATGATGGATAAATAAACAGAGCCATTAAGTGACAATGGACATTGACTTAGTTTGGTATGCCAGGCGACACTACCATTTATTTAAAATAAATCAACTAAATTAACACCATTACACTTGATTGACATGATTTCACTTTCTTTCAAATTAATACGTCAGCACACTTAAATTTAACACAACAGACTTCAATATTGGATGTTAACATATTTAGTCTGTGGGCTCTTCAGCTTAATTATAGTTTCCAGCTTAGATAGAGAGGGGAAAGAGTAGGAGGAAAGATTTAAGAAGAAATTATCGTGAGCATGATACCAGAGTGACACTTCTCCTCCGACTTCTGCTAAAATCCAGGTACGTTTTGTAAACAGCTCTTTACCTTTTGACGACGGCCCGGTAAGAGGGAAGACCTTGTAGCTTTTCAGATGCACGGGTCCTTGTGGGAACCAGTACAATACCTTCAAGCAGGGTTCTGGTTTACGTTTTCCAACGTCTCCTGGTTTTCGCTTGGTCATCAGAGAATATGTCAGCTTCAGGCCTCTGACTTCAAGATAAACTTATTCCAGGAAGGAATAAACAAAGTTCTTGAGCTTACGCTTGTTCGAAGTGGACCCATAACAACATGTTATCAGTCCCAGCTGGATGACGAGTCCTTAGCGCGTGACTTGTGGTCATTCAGCTCTTTGGAAGGTTCACATCATCTTTCGAAGCTCCCAGAAACTCTGAAGCGTTTCCGCACAGTTAGAACTTAAAAAGCAGGAACAAAGAGAGGAGTGAACTTGCCTTATCAGACCCAAGGTTACAGCCAGAGCAGAGAGAGATTTGTTTAGGGAAAGGCACAGCAAGCTGGAGCCCTTTCATGAAAAACACGGATTACTGTCCTCTGAGTTTCTAAACAAAACCGTCCGGTCTCTGTGACCCGAGACTGCACCTTTGACACAGCAGTGAACACAGTTTAAACTCTTACAGAATAACACAGCTTAAAAGCACACATCATGAAAATGACAAAAGTTATTCTTTTGATCACATCAGCCTAAAATCAAAGATAGAAATAGTCTCTTTTGGTGACTATATTTATCAGATTACAGCTAAATGAATGATTTTGTAGTAAATGTCTTGCTTTACTGAGAGGTCAGTAAAGGTCATCACTGGACAGTTCAAAAACCTTAGTTTGACCCTGGGTAGGTCCATTACACAACAAATACAGAGCTTTATCATTCAATAGGTCTCTGACCTTGTATAGTACTGCAATTGATTTAGCTATTTTTATTCTTACAGAATTTATGTGTTGTTTCCATGTCAGTTTGTCGTCAATGATAACACCCAAAAACTTCACCTCACTCACTCTACAAATCTCAACACCCTCAATTTTGAGTGGAACGTCAACAGTTTTCTTTTTATTACTGAATATCATGTAATTAGTTTTTTCTAGATTTAATGATAATTTATTGATTTTAAACCAAGTTTGTATTTTGGTAAATTCTGTCTTTATCAATTCCAACATCTGTTCTATATCTTCACCTAAACAGAAAAATGTGGTATCATCAGCAAAAAGTATACATTTAAGGAGTCCTGACACATTTACCAAGTCATTCACATATAAAATAAATAGCTTTGGTCCCAGCACAGAGCCCTGGGGAACTCCACATGTGATATTACAGAGGTCAGATCTTACATCATTTATTTGTACAAACTGTTTCCTATCTTTCAAATAGCTAGATACCCACTGTAATGCTGGTCCTCTAATACCATATTTGTTCAGTTTTTCTAGGAGAATGGTGTGATCAATAGTATCGAATGCTTTTTTTAAATCAACAAAAATACTGACACAATATTGTTTTTGATCAACAGCAGTTGTTATTTGTTCCATTAATTCCATGAGAGCCATTGATGTAGAGTTTTTAGCTCTGAACCCATATTGACTATTGCTTAGAATATTTTGTTTGTCTATAAATTGATCTAGTCTGTTCACAAATAGTTTTTCAAGAATTTTAGAAAACTGTGGTAACAAGGATATAGGTCTATAATTGTTGAACACACATTTATCACCATTTTTAAAAAGAGGAACTACCTTAGCTACTTTCATATTATCTGGAAATATTCCTGTTGAAAATGATAAGTTACATATATATGTAAACGGCTCAATAACATGGTTCATTATATCCTTTACAAACATCATATCCATGTCCACCCAGTCCTTTGATCTCTTGTCTGTAAGATTTTTTACTACCTTCATTATTTCCTCTTTGTTAGTTCCATTTAGAAAAATACTGTTTGCACAGCCTGTAATTGAATGGCTCACATTATTATTTACTTTTGGTATTTTAGCTGCAAGGCTTGATCCAACATTCACAAAATATTGATTAAATCCATTGACAATTTCATTTTCATCATAAACTTCATCTTTTTCTGTTACAAAATATTTTGAAATACTAGTTTTTGCTTTATGATTCTTCATAACACTATTCATTACTCGCCATGTTGCTTTCATATCACCATTACTTTTATCTAATAATTTACTATAATATTCTTTCTTATGTTTCCTTATAATCCCTACTAATTTATTTTTATACTTTTTATATTTTTCTTCAGCGTTCTGACTTCGCAATTTCAAGAAACATGAATACAAATAATTCTTTTTTTTACAAGCATTTCTCAACCCTTTTGTCATCCATGGTTGGTCAACGATATTTCTCTTTGTATAATTTGTTTGTACACAATTTTTTTCATACAGAGTTTCC
>JBBPBX010037388.1:6640-18833 GCA_038048925.1 Garcialebias charrua | reverse complement strand
CCGACCCCTGAGTGGGGTCAGCGCCGCGTCCAGGCACTTTGTAAAACAACGTGGAGCGGTTTTTAATCCGAAAGGTAAAGCTTTGTATTCGTATGCTTTCCCTTCGAATGCAAAGCGTAGATATTTTCTGTGTTTCTTCCAAATCCCCACGTGGAAATATGCCTCTTTGAGATCCACAGTGCACGTGTGGTCTCCTTGTCTCACAGACTGTAGAACTTGTCTCAGCGTGAGCATTTTGAACCTGTAAGTTGTTATTCTTTTGTTCAAAGCCCTGAGATCCAGAATCGGTCTCAGGGTACGGTCTCGTTTGGGCACGAGGAACTACTTGCTAGAGTGTACGGTTTTTATTTCCCGTTTTGGGACAACACGGATCACACCTTTCTGCAGCATTGCTGTTATTTCCTCCCTCAAGACATGTGCTCGTTCTGGGTTTATATCTGATTTTAGCACCCCTGCGAACGGAGGTGGCCTTCTGCGGAACTGCAGGCGAAGCCCGTGACGTACTGTTGACGTGACCCACGTTTTTGGTCGACACGCCCCCCAGGCCTACGCATGCGCTGCGAGCCTCAGGGGCATGTTTATTGCGGGCTGCCTGCGCCTCGTGGGTGCGGGCGGGGGAGCGTCTGCCCCCCCCCCGCTCGGTCCTGAGCGAACTGACCTGCCCGCACGTGGACGCCGTGAAGTCTGTCTGCTCCAGACAGACCACAGACGTCCCGCTGCGGTTCATTATCTGATCTGACACCCTGTGCTGCACGAGGGAGGAGGGGTGTTTGCCCTCTCCCTTTACCGTGACTGTTTTCATAAAAAGGGGGTTGTTGTTGTCCCTGTCTTTTTTTTTTTGAGTCAAGAATCAGGGCAGTTCATGCTTCTAGTGCTTTATTTTTGTGTTTAGACGTACAAAAACTTGTTTTTAATGCACATATGTCATAAACATTTTGTTTTGAGCACACAACCATGTCACCAGCTTTTCGAAGTCTTTTACAAATAAAGTCTGGATTTAAGTGTCCTGGTTCCCGTACCCCGTGGGCGGATGAACCTGTAAAATTGTGGAGTGGGCCTAGTTTGTCAGGCCCGCTTCTGTCTCCCATCTCGGTTCGTTGAGGAGGTCCTCGGCGGAACCGCCTGGCGAGGAACGAATCTGTTCCTACACTAGGACTGACCGGCCTGAGATGGGTCCGCTGAGGGTCTCTGTCGCTGCTCCCCTTCGTTAGCTGGTCTCTTTTGCGGGGGAGGGCGGCGTGTGGCCGAGCGGTGTCGAGGCTGCGTGGGTCTGCTTCTGCTGGTGTCTCTGGGGGGGCGAAGGCCTTCCTTGGCATCCCCTCTCGCAGCGCCTCAGCCTGCTTCCTTCGTTGCTCCAGCCTGCACTGGATACGCTCCTGGGCTTCCCCGAAGTGTCCCTTCGGCTCAATCGGGTGGTGAAGGAAGGGGTAACGTTGACCTTCAGGCAGGTCCGTCAGGGTGAGCCACAGGTGGCGCTGCTCGATGACCACTTCAGCCATGCATCTCCCCTGAGCTATGGCCTCGGCCCCCAACATGCGGCGCACAATGTCAGTTGCCCTGCGGGCTTCCTCCAGGATGTCAGTCGTCGCCTTTTTGCTTGTGGTTACCTAGAGTTCCTGGAGCTTCTCTGCCAGGTACGTCTGATTAAGGTTGAGGCGTTTAACGCGCGGGCCGCGAGGCCCTGAGCTCTGTAGCATTTGTCGAGGTGTGTAGCCGAAGCGCGGTAGGCTTTGCTGGGCAGGGTTGGTTTTGCGCCCGACGTCCTCCATTTACAGCACGTTGGCGATTCCTGCTGCCTCCATTCCGGCGACGTCGAGGAACTGGGAGAGCGGCAGAAGCATGGGAGCTCTGGGTTCGGCCCAGGTGCGGGTCAGTTCAGTGAGAAAATCAGGGAAAATCAGCATCCTGTGTCTCATGGCCGACTGCTGCTTCACGTAGAAGTAGGTGCCTGCCAACCTCGTAACCTGTTGGCGAGGTGGGGGTTCTGGCCAAGCAATTTGCAGCGCATCCGCCGCCCTGCGACACAGTTCGAAGAGAGCGGGGATGGATGTGTCTGTCTCCGGCAGAACTGCCATCGGGTTTTGGGGGAATTATTCGTCTTCCCCTTCGTCCTTGTTGTCGGCCTCTTCGTCCGAAATCTTACCTGAGGCTGTGAGCGAGAGTTCGTCCGCATTCATCAGGCCTCGTGTGTCGAACTCAGCTGTCGAGTCCCCGACGGGTGCCGCCATGTCCATACTGTCCCCCCATTCGACCTGTCCACTGTCCTCCAGATCAATGTTTTTGAGCTCCGGAGTGGGAGTGAGTGGTTCTGTGAGGTCCGTGTCCCGTGTTGGTGCGGCACCGCCCATGGCCTTGGCCACGATGTCCACGCGACACTTCCTCACCGCTTCTGTCATCTGGCTGCAGTGCGGGCAGGAGTCAGGGGATTCCAACGCTGTTTTAGCGTGCAACATCCCCAGGCAGACTGGACAGGCCTTGTGGGTGTCCGTCGCCGAAAGGGGGTAGCCGCAACCACTGGGGCAGGCTCGGGAGCTGGGGCTCGCTGGCCTGCTGGTTCTTTTAGCATTTTTTGCTTTTCGCTTCCCTTTCTCGGGCGCCATGGCTGAGAAAGATGAGCTGGTTAGCCCTGCTAACGTTGTCCGAAGACGTCTCCTTCGTCACGTCGCTTTCGTTGGCTAGCTCGCTACTCGTTACCAGGGTAGCGTGTGATGCAGTTAGCGCTATCGAGCGAAGTCTGCCAAGAGAGAAGAAAAAACCTCAAGGCTAAATAAAAGATGCTGGGCTAGCTTAGCTTTCGCTAGCCCAGCCACACGCAGGAATTTTCTCTGTGCGCTCGGAGTAGGGAGCGAGCTCACCTCAGATAGAGCACAGTAGCACAGAGAAGTCCCGCGAAGTTCTGGTATAAGCAAGGTGAAGGGCTTAAAGGGGACCACAGATGCAAAATTCACTTTTTAATAATTTTTTTACTCAACTTTGGTTATTTACTTCTTAAAAAAACAGTCCTAGGGCCAAAAAAAATGCATCCAGTGGTATATTTACTTTAAGTATATTTATTTTTCAGTGATATAAATGTCTCGTTTTCAAATCCTGGCGCTTGTGATGTCACAAGCGCCAGGACAACCCACCCCAACCTGAGTCCAGCCCCTCACCTAGCAACCCCTGGTGATGCTCCACCCACTTCAGTATAAAAGACGTCACGTTTTTTTTCCTGAGTTCATGTCAGCACAATGGCTACTAGAGTTCGATGTTTCGTTGTTGTTAAAATGCAGTACCGCTAATAACTAATTATCTATCAACGAAAAAACTTATTTACGGGCTCTTAAATCAACCGGACGACTGCTCGCGGACCATATCCGGTCCGCGCCGGATGTGGTCCGTGAAAAAAGCGGTCCCCGCTAGAGAGAGCGTGTATAGCAGTTAGCAGCCAGTGTGTTACTCTGCAGCCTTATTGCTTGTTTTCGAAGAGTCAAACGAAGAGTTTTTAACATGGAGGGTGAACTTATGGATGTTTCTCAGCGGCCTACGCGACGCGTCAGCGCCTCATTTGCCCTGCCCAAAATGGCGTCTGCCAATGGGTCTGACTCATGGTACATCCACACCGAACAGCTTTTCAACTGCAAAAAAGCTCGTCACGCACGCAAGTGGACGCACTGGACCCACAGTGGTGTCCAGACCAGAACGCGAAGCTGCGGCGGTGTGGCGGCGGGGGGTGTGGGAGGAGCTTACCGGTATACCGAGTTCCTCACTGCACTCCGCCAGGCAAGGAGCTTTTTATTTCTGTCTCTGTAGAGCAGACTTGACTGGTCGTGAAGGACTTGTCGCGAACACACAGCTACAATGAGTTTCTCTTCCATAGTACACGACTTTGCGGGTTTTTTCTGTGTCCCACAAACAATACGTCACATAGTTGCGCAATACCCGTCCCCTCGTTTCCGCGTCACATAGGGACTCTCCCCCTCTCTTCTCCCCCCGACTCTCCCTGATCAACCAATCAGGGAGAGTTGAACGGCGTTTGAACGTTTGAACGGCGAAAACTTCAGCTAAATCAACGCGTGCTTTGGAGGCTGAAGCGGGTTCACGTGCACGGAAAACGCTTTCCAGCACGCTCAACATGCACGTGACGTGACGCCCGACGCCAAGACGCGCCTGGAGGCGCGTCCCCCATTGACTTTGCATGTAAACTGGACGCTCCTGCATTTGAAACGCTGTTAGGTGTGGACGTACCATCAGGGTCCCCTTTGGAGGGCGGAGTTAATGTAAACAGATTTTTGAAGGGCGTGGCCTTATCATAAACAGCCTGTTCAGAACGGAAGTCAGAAAAGGCACAACTAGAAAGGGGATATTTTATTATCTAAGAATTATTGTGTGCATTAAATTGAATGAACATGGTCTGGATAGCCCACAGACATACCATAAAAATTTATAAAACCAATACAGGTAGTCCCCGACTTACGAGCGCTCTTACTTACGAGGTCCCGGACTTACGAGCATGCATCTCATTAAAAAACAATTTTTTTTTACTTTATTTTATTTATTTATTTTTTATAAATGAATACATGTACAGTACTGTACAGTCACCAAGCACTTAGCCTATCCTAACACAGTTTTTAAAGATGAAGGAGTGAGTTGAATTGTCTCCCTTTCACATAAAGGGAGCTAGCTCCCTTTATGGGAATGGAGCCTGCAGGGAGGAGGGAGACAATTCAACTGACTCCTTAACTGTGTTAGGATAGGCTAAGTGCTTGGTGACTGTACAGTACTGTACATTTATCTATTTATAAATAAAAAACAATAAAAAAATAAAAATACTGTATATACTGTATATTTTTATTAAATAGATAAGTACTGTACAGTCACCAAGCACTTAGCCTATCCTAACACAGTTTTTAAAGATGGAGTCAGTTGAATTGTGTCACTCCTCCCTGCAGGCTCCATTCCCATAAAGGGAGCTACAGTATATAGCTCCCTTTATGTGAAAGGGAGACAATTCAACTTATTCCTTCATCTTTAAAAACTGTGTTAGGATAGGCTAAGTGCTTGGTTACTGTCCAGTACTGTACATGTATTCATTTATAAAAATAAAAATAAAGTAAAAAAAATAAATATATATATATTTTTTAATCTATCAGAGTCAGAGTCAGAGAGTCAGAGAGTCTTTATTGTCATTTGCACCGCATGTAGTACATGTGATGAAAACGAGATTATGTACACAGGGTCCCAGTTACATCCAACAACAAATGCAAGAGAAAAACAGTAATAACATCTAGGATTAACTAAGAAAAACATCAACTAGTAATACACTAAGCCCTAATGTAGTAGAAAAACATCATTATAAACAGCAGCACGAACATGAGTCTGTATGAGCAGATGGTCACAAATGAACACAGCAACAAGAAAACAGATCAGCATCAGCATGATGTGATATTTTGCAGTGTTTATTCTTATTATTTATTTATGTGATCCTATGTGATCCTACTTACGAATTTTTGACATATGAGCGCCCCCTAGGGACGGAACTCGCTCGTAAGTCGGGGACTACCTGTATTTGGTCTCCTTTAAAAGAGACAGAAGGATGGGCGCAGTCGTCTTTATACCAAGAGGGCGGGGCCTCTGTGGTGACGCTGACGCCCGTCTGCGTAAAGGCGTGAATGTATTACTTCAGGTAAATCGCCCGGGGGCGCAATTCCCATAGTCATTATGTTGCACTGAGTGGACTGACTGAAAAGGGAACATAATGTTTTCTATAATACATGTTTTGCTTTTGGGTGAGAAAGTGTTGATGAATTAATATTTGACATAATTTTTTTTAACACTATCACTTTTTAATCTGACTTTTAGCTTTTGTCATTTTTTATGCACACACCAACAGCCAAACGTTTCAGAAGTTTATCTAGGTTTGTTTGTTTTCCATTTTGTCCATGTGTAGGTAGGGTTTGTGGAGGATTAGACCCAATTGCGGACAGACAAGAGAAGCTCAGGGGTTATACTAACAATAAAAAACGTTATTTTTAATACATAAGACCAAAAGACAACCAAACAAATACTGTATCTACTTAACAAAACTAGGGAACACGGAGGAGGGAAAAACGGGATACTGTGACCCACAAGAAAAGACTAATGCTGAACTGAAAAGCAAATGGAGGAGCAAGCATATAAAGAGACTAATTACCGTACTTTCCGCCGTAAATGTTGCACCAACATATACGTCACATTGGTCCAAAAATACCAAATAAAGTGGAAAAAACATAAATATATCACTTTGCCGTATACATCTCATCTATTATGCGTCACCGCTGACCACCCGGAAATATGGGCCGGTGTTGTGCCAAAAATCGATGGGCTGCCAAATGGCGGCCGCGGGAGCATGCACAGGAGGACTTTAACAAGAATTTAACAAGATTAACACTTAAAAACAATTATTAGTTTGCTTAAAATTATAGCAAAGGTGTGTCTCAGTTGAACTTTTCCTTAATAAATGCACTTTGATGGTCAAATCAGCTGCATTTCGCCTGGGCGGCGCAGCAAAATGCATGATTTGACGTTTGCTCCAGGGGTTACAGAGCAAGACGAAGGTGGCTTTGTATGGCAAGCCAAGTGTGTCATTAATAGCCACTTTTACGTATTAATGAGACACTTGTCTTGCCACATTAGTCGAGGGCCCTCTAGTGGCTGAAAATGTTAGTGTTCAATATTTTCCATGTCAGAATGAATGAAATCGTCAGATCTCAGTCAAAAATTGGGTTATAAATATGGGGAAAAAACATAAATAAGTCGCTTTGCTGCATAAGTCACAGGCATGCTAATTTATGCAAAAAACTGCTACTTATACAGCAAAACTTACGGTAAACCTAAACAACAAACAGCAGGTGATTACGGATTTGGGACAGGTGAAAGTGGCAGACTAGGAGGAAAAATGCTGATGAAGCTGAGTGTAAATGGGAAATAGTACCAGAAACACTGGGAGATGAAACAAACCTAAACCAGAATACTAGAATAACCTAACAATGAGGTATGGAAACACAAGAATACAAATATAAACTGAAGAGGAAAACAACAGAACCCAAAGGACAAAACATAAAACTTATTAGAGGGAATAAAACTATGAAGATAAACTCAAGGACCTAACTCAACAGAAAACAGACTTTTTGGTGTTTAACGTGTTACTTTTGAGCTTGACTACATATATATGTTTAAGACTTAATACCACCACATCCCTGCTCTGATGAAAGTTAACATTGAACAATGGAAATGAGCGCAGAGACAATGATTTTTCTCCCTCATCAGTAAACACTGACGCGGCCTCCAATCTAATCCAGAGAGTAAAAAAATGACCTTCCTTTGACCAACTTCATAATTACCTGATCTCATAGAGTCTAAATCTCCTTATCTCTAGTGGAGTAATTATCACTGTGACTCACTGAAAAGGCAATTGCGACACCACTTTATGGACTCCCTAGCAGAACGTGAGGCAGAGCCGTAATGGGGAGCTTGTTTGTCCTCTCTCACCTCTTTCATTAGAGCTGTGTTTAGACCTGGACAGTGCCTAAAAATACAGGGTGTGTCATATGGGATAATCCTGTCGACTCCTAACAGGCTTCTCTATGGTTTCTGAGTGGCTCCTAATTTACAAAACTCCTTTCTTTAATGATGCTTACACTTCATTCAATAATATTCTTCGATTTTAACTAGGCAGAGTAAGGTATTTTAAGATATTTAGTTAAAAAATGTATATTTGCTGCAGAAACAAGGATTACTCCAATGTCAATAATCAAGAAAAGTCATATGCATGCATACATATAGCAAAAAGGTAAAGACTGGATTAATTCCCATGAGCTGGTACATTCTTTTCAAAGTTTATGGTTTCATTTTCTGATGCCCAGGCAGCTGAAATTTCTTTTACATGAGATGGTTGTCTCCACTTCTTTTTGTATGAGTTGTAGAAGAAACTGTTTGTTTTGAAGAGTGAAAGGCAGTCATTTTGTGTAGATGTATTTTATTTGTGTCTCCATACCAGCTATAGCTGAGCCTCCTCCAAGGACTACAGCAGGATTAATAATTTAGTTCTTACCTTATTTTATTTTATTTATTTATTTGTAAAATTGACTGTGTTATAGCTAGCTAATGTGGATTAGCTGAGGTGGCCATTTTGAATTGGAAATACTCAAAGTTAATCGGGTATAGATGTACATCCAGTGATTACTTTCTTAATGCAAGCGTGTCAGGTAATTGGTAAATCTAAGCTGGGTGTAGGTGTGACCTTGCATTTTGTCTGTATTGGATCTAGACATGTGACTTGACTTAGTATGTGAAATCTGGAATAAGTTTCAGTTCCTCAATATGACCCTGAACAGAACAAATGTATGAACAATATGTCAAAAAACTTAAAAGTGCGGAAAGATATTCAAGTTTCATCTTAAGAGAGCCCTGGCCAATGTGATGAGTTTAAAATAAATGATAGTATATGGTAATTGGAACAGGCACAGAAGTTCAAGGTTAGTGCAGGGCTCTTGAGGTATTCAAGGAAATTTTTTCTAAAATTATAAGTCTGATATATTACTAAAGTAAATAAAAAAATATGAATATGTTAGGCTGATTGGTAACTAGAAATTGTCCCTAGGTGTGAGTGAGAGAGTGAATGTTTGTTTGTCTCATTTGTCTCTATGTGTCCCTGTGATGGACTGGAGACCTGTCCAGGGTGTCCCCTGCCTCTCACTGGACATGGGCACTGGTGATCCCCGCAACCCAAAAGGGAAGAAGTGGGTAAAGATAATGGATGGATGGATGGATGGATGGATGGACACATCCTTATTTTGATAGCATATGCTTGCTTGTTTGAATATTCTAGTTCAACCTAAAAAAGTTAAGTCTGGTCCACTGGACGTTCATTTTTTTGAATGTCCAGAAGACCAGACTTAACTTGTTTAGATTTTTCTACCTGGATTATTGAGCATGCATCAGGATATTCTAGTTCAACAGTTGTGATACTTGGATTAAAAAAAAGTGACATTCTTAAAAGTGTTAAAAAAAACAACAACAAAGAATGCCTTTAGACACAAAGGTTTATGCTAAATATTACAAGTAAAAAAATCCAGCAAAGTTCAGTCAGGTCATCTGGACGGTTTCTTTTTTTGTTGTTGAGATGTTTCATTCTTCATCCAAAGGACTTCATCCGTCTGAGGAGCCACAAACACACTATGTCCCACAAGCAGCACATTCCCATAGTCAACCAACTATGGACCTCTCAGGCATTGTCAGACGAAACGTCTCAACAAAAATAAACCGTCCAGATGACCTGACTGAACTTTGTTGGATTTTTTTACCTGGATTATTGAGCATGAACTTTGATGTTTTGAACCAATTTCCATGGCTGCCTTAGAGGACTTGACAGGGAGAGGGTGGGCCCCAGAAACCATCTTATCACCAGTAAACTGGTTGGTCTACTATGTGAGTGGGCTACTTGTGGGACACATTTTGTTTGTGGCTTCGCAAATTGATGCAGTCCTTTGGATGAAGGACGAAACATCTCAACAAAAAAAAAAAAAGAAACCATCCAGATGACCTGACTAAACTTTGTGAGAGCTTTTAGAGTTTACCTGTGTGGAGACACTACTTTTCTACTGTGGAGAAGCTTCAATGTCTTGGCTTTGATTGTGGTAGTTAGTTCAGGTCAGTGATTGATGGAGTGTTGTTTACTTTTTGGGCAATCAGATGCCAGACAAACCACTACCTTTAGGACGGTTGCATCATTGCATTCTGGGTAATATTCCAGAGAAACATTGCAATAGTCAAAGCAAAAGGTAATCACGATCTGCCCCAAAACTTGGCATTTTGGGTCAGACACGACATGATTGTCGGCTATAAAAGATAAAGTGGCATATAGTTCTTGCTTAAAAGTTGGCTTTAACTTATAGTTAAAACAAAGATGAGTCATTAGTTGACTCAATGCACTTTAAATATAATTTTTAACTTTGGGTTTTTGCACTGACTACATTAGGTATCAAACATGCCCGCCCACCAATGTAACTCAAAGGCAGTGATTGTAAATACAGGTGTTGTGCACTGTAAGGAAAACAAGAAACCAAGTTTGAATGAACCCCATAGGAAAAAAGAAGTGCTATACAAGAGCGGGGTGGTGCAAATACTGAGATAGAACATTAATGAGAGAGCCCCCGCCTCCCTCCTCAGTTGCACGGGAAACAAAAATAGTATTTTGTCTGACGAACAAGCCAGATTTGACCTAGCTTTTCAACCTCTAACAATCAGTCCTTTTCTCATCCCCCAGCACTTCAGAACTGGGGCCGGGACAGTTGAAGATAACAGTTGATTTCTTCTGTCGCACGAAAGAAAGAGCAAGCTCTGAAGGAGATATGGCAAAAGTTGACTAGGAACAAGATGGATGATTAACCTGTCACAGTCGATCTCGGGGGCCACACACACCCTGGGTCATACACTGGATTTAATTATCTCCCACGGCCTTCAAATACCTGCTGTGGAGATCCTGGACACCTGTATTTCAGACCATTTTCCCATATTATTTGAATTTTTCACCACTCCTGCACCAAAGGCTATTCTCCCAGCACGTTTCTGCCGCTCCATCAACCCATTAACTCCAAATGAGTTTACTGATGCCTTTAAGAGCACTGAATTTTGCTCTGCTGTCAGCCTGGACCCATCTCTACATCCTGAGGACTTCATCAGCTCCTTCTATTGTGGCATGGAGGCTGCACAGTTGCAGAGAGAAAAGCTCTGCAGAGAGTGGTGAAGGCTGCACAGAAGTCTGTGGGAGTCAGTCTCCCCACCATCACAGACATTTACACCTCCAGATGCAGAAAAAGAGCCACCTGCATCATGAAAGACCTCACTCACCCAGCACACTCACTCTTTGCACCACTCCCCTCGGGACGGAGGTTGAGGAGCATCAAATGTAGAACCACTAGACTGAGGAACAGCTTCTACCCTGAGGCTGTCAGACTCATGAATAAATAAATAATAAGAATAAACACTGCAAAATGTCACATCATACTGATACTGATCTGTTTCTTGTTGCTGCGTTCATCTGTGACCATCTGCTCATGTTCGTGCTGCTGTTTATAATGATGTTTTTCTACTACATTAGGGCTTAGTGTATTACTAGCTGATGTGATGTCTCTCTTAGTTAATCCTAGATGTTATTATTGTATTTCTCTTGCATTTGTTGTTGGATGTAACTGGGACCCTGTGTACATAATCTCGTTTTCAACACATGTACTACATGCGGTGCAAATGACAATAAATTCTCTCTGACTCTGACTCTCTATCACACCTGCACGACGATCATGGACTCCATCGCTCCTCTCAGACAGACATCTTCAAAAAACAGACCATCACCATGGCTCAACGAAACGACGCGAGCTCTTCGACAACGTTGCAGACAAGCAGAGCGAAAATGGAAGCGCGACCGGCTTCATGTATCTCAGGGAATACTGAGAGACTGTCTCTGTGAGTATGATAACGCTGTGAAACAGGCCAAGTCACAGTACCTCTCCAACTTAATCTCCACCAGCTCCAACCGGCCGAGGACGCTTTTCAGCACACTCCAGTCTGTCATCAATCCATCTGTCAATGTTCTGAAAACTGCCACACAGTCTACCTGTGATGACTTTCAGAGCTATTTTGTCAACAAAATAGACTCTATCAGACAGAACATTGTCAGTTCATCCAACACCATCCTGTCATGTACCTCTACAATAACCACTGCTGTTTTTGACCAGTTTGATCTCGTCTCACTGCCTCAACTCACCAAGGTGGTTCAGCAGATGAAACCAACAAACTGTTCTCTGGACATCATTCCCTCTAAAATGTTCAAACAATGCTTTGATGTAATTGGTCCTTGTGTTTTGTCATTTATCAACAGCTGTCTAACTTCAGGTTATGTGCCATCTGCTTTCAAACACGCTGTGGTCAGGCCTCTTCTAAAAAAACCAGGCCTAGATCCTACAGCTCTCTCTAATTTCAGGCCAGTTTCCCATCTGTCATTTCTATCAAAGGTCCTAGAAAAGATTGTTTTTATTCAACTTCAATCTTTTCTAGAACTCAACAACCTGTTTGAAAAATTTCAGTCAGGTTTTCGAGCTCGTCACAGCACTGAATCTGCACTGCTCAAAGTACAGAATGACATTCTTCTGTCTCTGGATGCAAAAAACCCTGCACTGCT
>JBBPBX010037387.1:11882-23888 GCA_038048925.1 Garcialebias charrua | reverse complement strand
ATACTATTTATTATACTATTATACTATACTTTGTTTTTTTTATTGCACTTTTTAGAATTCACCATGTCCTGGATGACTGAGAATCTTCACTAGCTATTAATGACCCAATCGGCCTGCCATACTCTCCCCACCTCTCTGCTCACTGCTTCAATCCAGCAGCAAGCTGCACCACGGTGGCGAAATGCAGCTAATTTGACCATTAAAGTGCATTTATTAAGAAAATGATAGACAGAAACACACCTCTGCTATAATTTCAAGCGAACAAATATTTTTCTTGTTAAATGACGGTGAAACGTTTTCACCGCTGAGCGATCACGGTGCACACAGGCAGCGACACTTTTTAAAAAAAATAAAGCCGAATTAACCATTAAAGTACATTTATTAAGAAAACGTTAGACTGAGACACACCTTTTGCTATAATTTCGAGCTAACAAACAATTGTTTAGGTAAATTTCTTGTTAAATGACGGAAGATAAAGTTGCGCTCCTCTTTCCTGTTTCTTTTTACAGACATGATACCAGCTGTAGGTGCGCGCGCACACTGACTGACGATATGACGTCTTTGTTTTAGCTAAGGTCCTACTTGGAACATAAAATTAGAAAAGATAAATAAATTCACAGACCTTTTTTAAGACGCCAGAAAGGGAAAAATATAGTTGTGTAGGTTTTAAAAAATTTAATACCTCGTCAGATGACGTTTATTACTTTTTAATACTTTTTAATGGCCTTAATTTGTGTTAATTTCATTTACTACCTTTTACTACCTTTTACAACCCCGCGGATACCCTGTAAAACAGATTGATTTATTGCTTCTGTTTGTTGAAAAATACTTGAGAAGATATTTTAAAAAATAATCGCGTTTTAAATCGCAATTGCAATTTATAGAAAAAAAAATTGCAATTAGATTATTTTCCAAAATCGTTCAGCCCTAATACATACGCACACACACACACATAAATAAATATTATCTAGACAAGAGAACCTGTAAAAGTAGTCCACTGAGAGCAGTTAAGAGGCACATTGCGCCTGTGGAGCCAAGTGGGCACAACGCGCTGTCTTCCACCCCCAGGGGCCTCAGCTGGGCATGTCCAGAGCAAGTGTTCAGACACACCACCACTGCTGATGCCAGGTCAACATCAAGAAGTGCCTCCAGCAATTTCAGGTAGCTGACTAGAAGGAGACAATGAGAAAGAGGTGAGAAAAGCATGGAGGTAATGGCTGGAAAAATAAAGAAATGAGGGAATGATGGTTTGCTTAAACAAACATAGGAGGTGGAGAAAGACAACCTTTAAATGTAAAAAGAGAGGCCACAAGAGAATCATGTTAACAAAAGAAAAAAAAAGAAAAAAAAGAATAAAGGGAGATGGGATTTGGATCTATGAAGCTGTAAGGCCTTGTACACACGTAGCCGGATATCAGGAAAACCGAATAGTTTATCATGCGGTGTGGCCTTTCATCCACACGTGAACTCCGGTTGATGTAACTATAAACGAATAATAACAAAAACCAAAGTGGAGATTTGAGAATTCTCCTCTTTCGGGTTTGCGTGTGGACTTTCGGAACTGGAGATTTGCGCATTATGTCTGCGACAGATGGTACGGCGCGGTGCCGACGTCACATGTGCGACAATTGTTTTTGTTTGCCCATTCATTCAGAGGGAAAATGACTGCGTTCAGAGAAGTGCTAATTGTAACGCTGGTTCAGGCGCTTTTTGCTTGCTTGATTTTACAAGCACAACTGCTCCAACAGATGGAATTACAAAGGAGAAGAAGCGCTTGGAGTTCAGCTCTTTTACAGCAACTATCCCTACCAATACAGAGGCACAATGCCACCATTCAGCGTCGCCGTCGTTCGTTTTTTCAAACACCAGGCTACGTGTGTACAAGGCCTTTGAAGATAATATGAAAATGGACAGAAGATGGTAGAATGTAATAGCAGCATAAATTCAGGCACAGTGAAGAGGCAAACAGCTGAAAACAACTGATAACAATTTCTAACTGACGTGACAGAAAATGAGCCAACACCTTAAGTTAAAGATATCTGTGATAATTATATATCATACGTGTCAAACTCAAGGCCCAGGGAACAAATGTGGCCCTCGTTGACATCTCGTCTGGCCCTCAAGATATGTGAAATGTAAAATACTTCTATCTCTTGAATTTTTTCAGTAATCTTTGATTATGATGTTGAAAGCACAACAGAGAACATCAAATAAGACCAATCAAACTCTTGTTGAGGAACCTGTGACCAAGAAAAGATGCTGGGTATCTGATTTGAGTTCATGTAGATTCTGAAATTGGCCCTTAGTTTGAAAAAGGTTTTAATTTTGGCCCTCTTTTGTGAGTTTGACACTCCTGGTATAGATCACGAGAGACAGGATTGAAGGAGGATAAACATGACTGGGATACTATGGTTTTGAAGGTCATTAAGAAAAAGACAAGGCCAAAAGTGTTGCTAAAACACTAGATCCAAAGCTGAGGTCCAACCTTCTGAAATATACTTGCACAGAGATTAGAAGTCTCAAGGGGGTGGGGGGGTTATTGACAGCAGAAAATAAAAAAAGACACACAAGGCAATAAGACAAATATACAGAGAAGTAAAGGCAGAAAGGGAGACATTAGGGATATACAAATTGAGAAACTGAGATGGAGAAGAGGCTGAGTGAGCAAAGAAAAAGCGATAGAGGGGAAAGAGGGAGAGATAGACAAGCAGTGGCAAGGAGCCCATACATCACAGTGACCCTGACAGGCCACTTATCCAGCTGACAGACGGAGACACAGGAGCAGCAGGGATGATCTGTCTACCAGTGCTGCAGTGGGATGTGGGTCACATAATATATTGAGTATGTGCAAAAAGCAGGCATGGGGCATCTTCAGCGGTAATGACACTGAAGATGAAGCTTTAACAGTAACTTTATTGGTGCAGGAGTGCACAGAGACTAAACAGGAGAAAATACATTAGCAACCTCTGATTTACAGTATAAAACTGTGATGCAATAAGGGGTCCCTGACATTTACATTTACCAACTTATCATGATATGAACTCAGCTATTTAGGTTTTACAACCTCCTATGGGCCTGCAATTACCTTATATCCATGTGGATGACAGTAAAAGTAAAAGTGGAAAGCACAAAAGAGAAGATGAAGGTGAAGCACAGAGGACAAAAGGAAATGAGAAAATGTGAGCCACAAATATAGACGACATTTTCAAACGTTCTCTTAGCAACAAATCACATAACTGAAGTGATTCAACCTCTGTTCATCACAACAGACTAAATCTTTTAAAAAAAATTGTTGCTACCGAGTAGAAGATTGTCTGTGTTTCTTTTCTGAAGAAGAAGTCGCTGCACAGCTGCGTCCAAACTCCAACTGATGCTCTTTTGGACCTAACCCCCACAAAAAGAGAGAAAATCAGAACACTGACAAAACATAGGCCACATCAAGTGCAAGTAAGAATGTATTATCTCTTCCGTGTGAACAGTGCATCAAACAAATGCAACCATTTAGTATTCTGAACCCAGATCTAGTTCTACGCTGTCCTGCTGCAGGTTTTGTGTCTCGTCCTTGACTGCGTCTTCACTGTGTGCAGTTCAACCCTGGAGCTGTGATAAGAGTAAACCTGAGCTGTGCCGTGTACCTGAGTGGAGTGAAGACGCTGCAAGGTAATGAGGGAGGACAGGAGTAGGTGGCTGCAACTCAGCAGAGCCAAAGAAGGACAGACAAATGGAGGGGGTGATGGAGCTGAGCAGGAGGAGACGACTGTCTGCAGCTGGGCCATCAGCCCAGTGTTGGAGAGCAGCATGGAGACAGCTGGGTAGAAGAAGGTACTATGTCATTACACAAACACAAAATCTGTCCGTTTTATGGTAACAGCTTAACATACAGGGACAGATGTTGCAGCAACTGAACATCGTCACTGAGTAAATTCATTTTTTATGATAGAATAAAATAAACTAGTTGTTATTTTGTCTCTGGAATGCTGTATCATAATAGCTAATTTACAGTAATTCACAGAAACAATATCAGTAATCACTGACAGCACATTACAGACCTGTCAATCATTGGGAGGCCAGTCGGAGGTATTAATTAGTTATTGTTGAGGCTCGTCTTTAACTGGACTAAGAATTTTCCTAGTTCTGTTAGCCATCTGTGTGGCTTTACATTCACACAACACACTTATCCAAATTGGTTAATAGATTGCACGTCGTTTGCGGATGCAAATAATGATGTTGGGCACCTGTCTGATTCTCAAAGCCCTCAAAGAGAGAGTTATGCACTTCAAATTACTTCTTTACCTCTTTGTGCCGTTTGATGTATTGTTTCTGCTTTTAAAGGAAAAGACACCCAGGTTTATGTAAATAATTGCCACAATTTTTTTGTTTGTTTACGACACACTGCGTCTCAGGAGAAGAAACTGAGGAAGAGGACAGGTCTGCTGCACTGCTGCCTTCATGAAGAGGGCAGGCATGTCAGTGAATTCAGCCTCCAGACCTTTTTTATTTGGTACACTGATTGCATCACAATGAAATGAAATCCATCATAATACATTTCTCATCGTTGTGACCTTTTAACACTGTGCTCGATGCATCTTGTGCTTTGAAGAGCTACAGCCTTTGCTGCATAAATAAGAATTTTTTTTCTCAGTGCACTATTATTAGATTTATATCAGGCAGGTGACTTACAAAGTTGGTTTTAATTTTGTTCTTCAAACTAAATACTCACTATCTTTTACAGTAGACACATCATTTCAATGTTTTGAGGCTGGAGAACAGCTTGGATTTTTTTAGGAAGACTGTCTGAATCCTGTTTGTACTTGCTGCACACAACCCAGACAGCACTTTAAAGTCCAAGTAGATCAGGAAGAAGGTTTCAGTTCAGCTTAGATCACAGCGGTTTACCGAATTAGTATAAAATATATTTTAATGATTCTATTTTAATTGATAATCTCAGCAAAATGCTGTTCCTGTTGGGATGTTACAGTATATAAGCTAGGCTAACATGGGCTTACATTGTAAAAGATTAGTTCAGGAAGCATGAAAACTCATTTGACACAAGGACTGGCCATCACGGAGTCGAAGCATTTTTCTGACACGCCCATCATCAATACAAGACCGTGAAACTAAAAACAGAAATAGATACGATGATGCTCCAGGAGGAGCAATGTGGGACCCCGGAAGCAGCAGATAGGTACCGGCAGTCCAAGCGGCATGCGGCTCGGGTGGTTGCTGAGGCAAAAACTCGGGCGTGGGAGGAGTTCGGAGAGGCCATGGAGAATGACTTCCGTACGGCTTCGAGGCGATTCTGGTCCACCATCCGGCGTCTCAGGGGGGGAAAGCGGTACGCGACCAACACCATTTATGGTGGGGATGGCGTGCTGTTGACCTCAACTCGGGATGTTGTGAGTCGGTGGGCGGAATACTTCGAAGACCTCCTCAATCCTACTGGCACGTCTTCCACTGAGGAAGCGGAGCCTGGGGACTTTGGGTCGGGCTCTCCAATCTCTGGTGCTGAGGTCGCCGAGGTGGTTAAAAAGCTCCGCGGTGGCAAGGCTCCGGGGGTGGATGAGATTCGTCCTGAGTTCCTTAGGGCTCTGGATGTTGTGGGGTTGTGTTGGCTTACGCGACTCTGCAATATCGCGTGGACATCGGGGGCAGTTCCCTTGGATTGGCAGACTGGGGTGGTGGTTCCCCTATTCAAAAAGGGGGACCGTAGGGTGTGTTCCAACTATAGAGGGATCACACTCTTAAGCCTCCCTGGTAAGGTCTATTCAGGGGTTCTGGAGAGGAGGGTCCGTCGGATAGTCGAACCTCGGATTCAGGAGGAGCAGTGTGGTTTTCGTCCTGGTCGTGGAACACTAGACCAGCTCTACACCCTCAACAGGGTCCTGGAGGGTGCGTGGGAGTTTGCCCAACCAGTTTACATGTGCTTTGTAGACTTGGAAAAGGCATTCGACCGCGTCCCTCGGGGGGTTCTGTGGGGGGTACTCCGGGAGTATGGGGTACCAGGCCCATTGATATGGGCTGTTAGGTCCCTGTACGACCGGTGTCAGAGCTTGGTCCGCATTGCCGGCAGTAAGTCAGGCTCGTTTCCAGTGAGAGTTGGACTCCGCCAAGGTTGCCCTTTGTCACCGATTCTGTTCATAACTTTTATGGACAGAATTTCTAGGCGCAGCCAAGGTGTTGAGAGGATCCGTTTTGGTGGCCTTAGAATCGCTTCTCTGTTTTTTGCAGATGATGTGGTCCTACTGGCTTCATCAGTTCGTGATTTACAGCTTTCACTGGAGCGGTTTGCAGCCGAGTGTGATGCGGCCGGGATGAGGATCAGTTCCTCCAAATCCGAGGCCATGGTCTTGAGCCGGAAAAGGGTAGCATGCCCTCTCCGGGTCGGGGAGGAGGTCCTGCCCCAAGTGGAGGAGTTTAAGTATCTCGGGTCTTGTTCACGAATGAGGGAAAACTGGAGCGTGAGATCGATAGGCGGATAGGTGCAGCGTCCGCAGTGAAGCGGGCGCTGTACCGGTCTGTCGTGGTGAAGAGAGAGCTGAGTCAAAAGGCAAAGCTCTCAATTTACCGATCGATCTACGTTCCCACCCTCATCTATGGTCATGAGCTTTGGGTTATGACCGAAAGAACAAGATCTCGGATACAAGCGGCTGAAATGAGTTTTCTCCGCAGGGTGTCTGGACTCTCCCTTAGAGATAGGGTGAGAAGCTCAGTCATCCGGGAGGGACTCGGAGTAGAGCCGCTGCTTCTCCACATCGAGAGGAGCCAGTTGAGGTGGCTCGGGCATCTGGTTAGGATGCCTCCTGGACGCCTCCCTGGTGAGGTGTTCCGGGCATGTCCCACCGGGAGGAGACCCAGAGGAAGACCCAGGACACGCTGGAGGGACTATGTTTCTCGGCTGGCCTGGGAACGCCTTGGGATTCCCCCGGAGGAGCTGCTCCAAGTGGCTGGGGAGAGGGAAGTCTGGGCCTCCCTACTTAGGCTGCTACCCCCGCGACCCGACCCCGGATAAGCGGAAGAAGATGGATGGATGGATGGATGGATGGAGATACGATGATGCATAAGCCTATGAAAAACTATGCCACATGAAATCAAAACTAAATGTGACCCAACATAATATTAAAGCTTCTGACTCCATTTTGCCAGACACATTATATCATGTTTTAAAGTTAAAATGTGCTCTTTTTTTTTGCTTTGTTACAGAGAAAAGTGTTTTGATTCTTGTGCACGCCACCATAAGCTCAAACAATGACTGGCCTGAGGCTGAAAAAGCTGTAAACTCACAAGTGATGAAGAAGCAGAAAGGGAATATCGGCAGGCTGCAGCAGAAGCAGTGAAGTATTACTATAAACGTAATAAGCTTTATGTCCCCACAGAATCCCTGCTCTCTGGACCACCTTATTAACAACAAACCAGCTCATTGCTGACCTCTGCTGAGGTTTGTTCATGGACTTGTGAACAGGAAATTTACTTAGCTTGTTATAAAACCAATCTCATAAATGTCTTCAGTAAGACAAAATCGAATCCGTCTCGAGTTGAGCTTTCATTAAAAATGACAGATAATTACTTTTTCAAACAATTTATTCTTAGACGAGATGTTTTTAGTATTTTAGCTCATTAGATTTGGTTTGTCGGATTTACAAGATTTTGCTTTAAGAGATTTTATTCTAATAAAACTTCAGTAGTAATTTTCTAACAAACTATCATTCAGATTTATGTAGGATTTTAATTAACTTAATGCCTTGTCACATATTAAAATATTTTGATTAGATCAAGTAAAATGATTTATGTTTGGTCAAATAAAACAGACATTTTGAACCTTACGTGCTCGTGTTTGTTGCAGTTCTTCTGAGAACTTACTCTCTAAGGCTCAGAGAGTAAGAGAGAGTCTAAGCGAGCAAATGTGTTGGATTGTGCATGTAGCAAGGTATTGCATGTGACAACAAACAGGGGTCAGGTCATCATCCCAACTTATGAGTTGCTCTAACACTTAACAAAACAGGACACAAGTACAGTAGTGCCTCGCTACATCGCGGTTCGTTTTTCACAGACTCGTTCTATAGCGGATTTTCAAAATAAGCTTGGACATGCCACACAATTGGATGACTGACGGATGAGCCGCACGCTCGGCATGGAATTTTTATTTGAAATTAATTATTTTAAATTATTTAGCACTTGCTGCACCTGTGTGCAGCCCACATTGCAGGAGAAACTTCCTCCTGCAGCTCCTCCTCCTCTGTCGATCTCCGTTCTGCAGCAGAGAAGTGGGCGTGGCCGAGAGCACAGTCGTGGCAGAGAGTTGAGTTTCTGACATTCTGTGCTCTTTTACAGCATTACACGAGAGACTACTGTACTGGTGATAAAAATCAGGAAAAAGATAAAACAATCTTGTATGAATAATAATAATAATAATAATGAATTCAATTTATAACGCACTTTTCATTAATGAAAATCTCAAAGTGCTACAAGGTGCAACAGAATTAAATGTCAATAAAACAAATAATAAAACAAGTAAAATCAATAACAGTATCAACTAAGATCAAAAGTAGAATCATGAGGAGGTAGAGTATGCTCGGTTGAAAAGAAAGATGATTAGTTTTCTCTGTGCCAGATTGTTACATTGATCAAGATCAGACATCTGAGACAGCGGGAGAGGCAGAGGGTGTGGAAGACGTTCAGAAAGGGAGACAAATAAAAAATTACACATACAGTAGGTACAACAAGCCAGAGGCAACATAAACATGGCTAACCTCTATCAGCGCTGTGTGCAGGTGACAGACTCAGGCAGCACTGCAGGTAGTTGAGGGCAGGCAGGAGGCTCTCTGTGTTGGAGGGCTTCAGCATCCCAACGATACTACTCACTAATACATACACACACACATATGCACACAGGTATCATTTTTGTGTGTGTGCCTGTGGCTGACATGAAGGTGAAAAGCCATGTAAATTGGTCCTTTGTCATTATAGGATTCGTCTTAGTTTGCAACAAAACTTTAGCAAACATGCAAACAGTGTTTTTATCAGCACATCAGCAGAAATTATCCTCTGATTGTATGATTATTTTTAAAAACAAAATCCATGTGAATGTGAAATGAGAACAAGCAGGATAACACAACAGGTAATAAACTAGATGACAGGACAGTTCAGTCAAGTTCAGTTGTGTTTGTTTTGCGATGGCATTTCTGTGGACATGTGTCTGAAAGAAAATGTCTCTATGCCCATTAATTTAGTCTCTTGTGAGGAGCCGGTCGGACTATGCAGATTTGCTTGACAGATGTGAGGAAGAGTCGTCAACAGCAGGTTTAGACCTCACCATGGTAGAGCAGCTTGAAGTGCACTCCTTCCATATTGCTGAAAATGGAGGGTGAAGGCGGGTCACTGGTCTGGGTCACACACAGCAGCTTCAGCACCACAGGGAGAGATTTAACTGCTTCACAAAGAAAAAAATGGTGAAAAATGTCCATGTGAGAAAAAAAACATGAGTTCAGCAGTAATTTTGCCTGCAGTAATTTTGAATTAGCATAAACTTATTACTTTCTATAAAACAGGATACTCCCAGTGCATTTATGCAACCCAGAACAATGGGCATAATTCAAACACAGTTAGGAAAAAAACATTAAACAAGGAGGGGGATCTTGCAATCACTTTAGAACTTAATGATGCCTTGGTTTGCCACAAGGGAGTAGCTACTGCTCAGCATAATTATGGAAAGGCAAGAAGAGTGAGAATAAATTGTACTGTACTTTTATGTGCGCTTTCATTATTTTGGGTCTGAATCCGAAAGAGATAGCCAGCCTGAGGATGGATGTGAGGTAAAAAGAAGATGAAGAGTAAAAGAAGTAATACATAAAAAAGACTGGATGAAGATCAGGAAGAGCAGTCATCTTTTACTGCTGTTGCATATCATTAAAATACTGTATCTCTTGAGATTCTGCCACTTGGGAGCTATCGTATATAAATTAATGCAGGTTGTACTGGAAAACGTGCAAAGATAACAGCCTGCAATTCTCTCAGGACATGAAATGAGCAAAGAGCAGGCAGAGTCTAACCACAGCAACAGTTCCTGGTGTTGCGGCCTTCAGCTGTTCTCATTACTCTGGTCAAGTAGACAGACATGAAACAACCATCTGGCAGACTAAAAACACATCACAAAATGATATATATGCACGCATTAAATAAATGTACTGTTTGACAAGACTCCAACCACCACTCAAATGTGACATTATAAATACAGTATACCTGATTTTTTAAAGTTTTCATACTTCATAGTATTCCAGACTCAATTTATTTAATTTTGTAATCTGTTTTTGAACGGTTTTCAATTTCTAAGTGGAAGTATTTACCGTGGATAAATTCACTGTCTGTATAATGCAAATACAATAAAAAACAAAGTGTACATAAAACCCATTTATTACCTAAAACATGGCTGTTCATGACCCTGGAAAGATGAATTTGTTCTCAGTCAGTGACTCGTATATCAACGACCAAAATGTCAAACTCAAAGCTTGATTACTTTAACCTTTTGGCAGATGAAGCAAAAGGAAATCATAGTGACTTTCCATTTTTTTAAATGTAATTAATATGAACAGCACTCAGCTTGTTTGACCAATTTTCTTTTTCCTTTTTATAAATTTGTATTTTTTTTTATCTTTTACAAAATAAAATGTAGATGAGCCTGAAAACTCAAATATCTTTCTATATTTTATTTTTAATGCTTAAGAGCAGGATAGGCACAAAAAAGTTGAATGCTTAAACAAAATCTACAAAAGATACAATCTTTATATACAAATGTACTTACAATTTTTTTCAACATTTCTACTATTTTTCTTTCCTGTAGAAATGCCCCTGCTTGCAGGCTCTTCAAGTATTCATTTAATTAATCAGATTTTATCTGTGTAAAGATGTAGTAAACTAATGCATCTAGATTTAATACGAAAAGTGCAGTGGAACACAGCTGCTTTTCCAGTCCAGTCATATTCTGTATGTGCATGTCTGTGAATCGGTACACACTGGGGAATCTTCACACCTCATTTTCCATACTTTGTACTTTTCAAAAAACGGTATAAGTAAATGAAAGGGGGATTTTTTACATTTTTACTTATACATTTGTCTCTGATTGGCATATCTAGTTACTTTTATTACTTTAGTAATGGCTTCTCATCTTAATTATCTTTAATATTCACATCAAAAACAAGATTTCTGCTCCTATGATTCGACAGCTTGCTGGAAATGTCAGGGAGGTGAGCGTTAATGATAATTAACATCACTCCTACACTCATTTGCTTTCAAGGATCATCAAGCAATGCTGAATCTCTTAAAATATAAAGTATCAAATTAATAATTCAAAGTGATATTTTAAGATCGAGAGTTCTGTTTAAAGTCAAATAAGCTAAAATAATTTAAATAACTGCAATAAAAACCCTCACAATAAATGATCTAAAAAAATCTGCATGTTATCTCACTCTGGAAGTATTTGTAAATATTTTCTGAAACTGAACTAGTTACAACTTAGTTCAAAAAAGTAATATACTGTAGCTAAAAGAATAATGAAGCTTCTCTCTAACTCAAAATAAACAAACAAAAAATAAAACATAAAAATAAAATAAAATAAAGACATTATTCCTTCATTTATAAACATTTTTACAGCTTTAACAAAATTTCATACAAGCAGGTAAAAATAATTAAGTCCAGAAAATATCAATGTGTGAAATCATATAAAATCAGAGCTAAAGCCTGAATCTCACTAAGTAGCAAAAGATGGCAGTTGAAGACGAAGTAGCAATATGCAAATATTTACTTTAAATCCTACAAAACTGATTCTTATAACATGGGTGCAATATTCCTGCAAGGGACAAGCAAATGTTTTGTCACATTTTTGCCACAAAAGGTTTAAGTTGTGTCTTAAATAAATTTGAGCACAATTTAATCTATTCTTGATTGGAGTCAGTCACAATTTGGTCTCATAGGTCAACAAATCCTATCAGTTGTTTTAAGTTGATATCTCTTGAG
>JBBPBX010037387.1:0-11609 GCA_038048925.1 Garcialebias charrua | reverse complement strand
GTTTTCCTCCAGAAAGTTTTGAATAAAGTGGATGCCATTTCTTGCATTCAGGTGTATTTTAAAGGGGACCACATATTCAAAATTCACTTTTTAATGTTTTTTTAACTCAACTTTGGGTATGTACTTCATAAAAAAAAACAGTCCTAGGGTCAAAGAAATGCACCCAGTGGTATATTTACACTAAGTAGATTCATTTGTCTGTGATAGATTTGTCTCGTTTTCAAATCCACAACCCACCCCAAACCTGAGTCCAGCCCCTCACCTGATTCCTGATTTCATCTCATCTTTTGTTTAAATGTTCTTAATTTCATGTGTACAGCACTTTGTTGCAGCTGTGGTTGTTTTAAATGGCTTTATAAATAAAGTATAATTGTTATTTTTACGTTTTAGTTCAATTTTTAGCGATCGCTCCCAACGCGCAGCCGGCAGAAATAAAACGAGCAGACCGCCGGCGAAGGGACCATCTGCGTGCGGGAGCTGCTGGGAACTGCTGGCTTTTGAGGTCCGTGGGGTCCGGTCAGAGGTTGCCTCATACGGATAAATTAACTGGAGACACTCGGTGAACTTTGTGTGTGTGTGGACTGAAGCAGCGATCGCTCCCAAAAGCGCTGCATGCAACGAGCGGAGCTGGCGGTGTGCCGGAGGAGGAAAAGCTATCTTTAGCCTCGGATGTGGGCTAATGCTAAAAGGAGCTGCTAATGGCGGCGCGCGCAGACGGCTTTCGGTAAGTTATCTTAAGCTAGAAGCACTAACAGTAAGTCAAATGAGTAATTAAAAAAGAGCTACATGTAATTTTAAAACAACAACATATTATGCCGGGTACCCACCTAAATTTTCAGAACGCTCCAGCCGCCCCCTTTTGGCCGCTTGTTACGGTCACACTGGGGAGACACTGAGACGCGTCTGATGACGCTGCTGGCAGATAAAATCAGCAGCACGTGACCCCCGTTCCTACTGGAGTGGGTTTTCTACGAGCCGAGCTGCAGCTCCGACACTTTGTTGAGATTAAAACGTTTTTTTTTTTTAATGTTTGGGGTGATGTACGCTGGAGCGGACAGCAGCAACTGTTTAAAATGCCAAGTTTCTTACCTGAGTCTGGTTCCAATTCATGGAGGCTCGATGGGGTAAGTTTAAAAAGTCCAAAAAAAGTCCCGTTGTCGTTGTGTAATCACATAGCAGAGGCTCTCCCGATTGTTTGCTGGACGCGTCGAGCAACGTCGAGCCGCAAAATATCAACTTTTCGATCCGACGCTGGTCAACGCGTAGGTTGCTTCGGACGCGCGCGTGCGCGGAAAGGAACTGCCGCGTGCCGCTTCAAACACTCAAAACGCGCCGCTTCACGATACGCCGCGCCTCGACGCGTCTCCACATAGACTTTGCATGTAAACCGGCCGCTTCCGCCGCCCGACACGGGTCCAGTGGGTACCCGGCATGAAACACTGAAACATTTAATAAACATAGGCATAAAATAGTAAAAGTGTAACACTGTCCTGAGTTTTTGCATNATCCTAGTGTGAGTAGTTTTTCCATCAACGCCTGTGGAATCATGGTGTTGAAGACTGACGTGAAGTCCACAAAGAGCATACGGACGTAGGAGTCCTTCTTCTCCAAGTGAGTGAGAGCAGTGTGGACCACAGAGCAGATGGCGTCCTCTGTTGATCGATTCTTGTAGTATGCTTACTAGTGAGGCTCCTTTTCAAGAGAGACCTGTTTAGGGAGCAGATGGTGGGGGTTAAGGGCCTTGCTCAGGGGCCCAGAGTGGGGTGAATGAGGGTGGAGGCAGGTGTGGGTGTTTCACCTTTTTCCACCCACATTTTTTTATGTTGTCGGTACCGGGGCTTGAACCGGTGATCACAGGCCCACCGTCTCTAACCTCTGCGTCACTACTCCCCCTTGGCCAACATTGCTAAAAATCCTTTTTTAAATTTCCATCCATCCATCCATCCATCTTCTTCCGCTTATCCGGGGTCGGGTCGCGGGGGTAGCAGCCTAAGTAGGGAGGCCCAGACTTCCCTCTCCCCAGCCACTTGGAGCAGTTCCTCCGGGGGAATCCCAAGGCGTTCCCAGGCCAGCCGAGAAACATAGTCCCTCCAGCGCGTCCTGGGTCTTCCTCTGGGTCTCCTCCCGGTGGGACGTGCCCGGAACACCTCACCAGGGAGGCGTCCAGGAGGCATCCTAACCAGATGCCCGAGCCACCTCAACTGGCTCCTCTCGATGTGGAGAAGCAGCGGCTCTACTCCGAGTCCCTCCCGGATGACTGAGCTTCTCACCCTATCTCTAAGGGAGAGTCCAGCCACCCTGCGGAGAAAACTCATTTCAGCCGCTTGTATCCGAGATCTTGTTCTTTCGGTCATAACCCAAAGCTCATGACCATAGATGAGGGTGGGAACGTAGATCGATCGGTAAATTGAGAGCTTTGCCTTTTGACTCAGCTCTCTCTTCACCACGACAGACCGGTACAGCGCCCGCTTCACTGCGGACGCTGCACCTATCCGCCTATCGATCTCACGCTCCAGTTTTCCCTCATTCGTGAACAAGATCCCGAGATACTTAAACTCCTCCACTTGGGGCAGGACCTCCTCCCCGACCCGGAGAGGGCATGCTACCCTTTTCCGGCTTTTTAAAATTTGTCTTAAGTAATATTCTTATTTTATGAGATATTGAATCAGGGGTTTACATTAGTTGTCAGTTATAATCATCAACAATAAAGTAAATAAACATTTGAAATATATCAGTCTGTGTGTAATGAATGAATATAATACACAAGTTTCTACGTTTTGAATGGAATTACTGAAATAAATCAACGTTTTCATGATATTCTAATTTTATGACAAGCACCTGTATTTTCCTGATCAGGAGTTTAAGTTAAGGTCTGTCATTTTGGCTTGTTCAAAGTTTTATTTTTGGAACAGTGACTCCACCATCACAAACAACGTTGCTTGTGAATTTAATCAATGAGACAATCCTGACTATATTATCGTTCTCTGAGGGAGATCTGATCTGGGACTTTCCCTTGTTTGTACAGAGATCAAGTCAAGATTGCTTCACAACATTTAAGAGTGAGAATATATTAGGCAAGTATAAGCCTTGGCTTCAGCCTATTCCTTTTTTGGTAAATGATTGATTTACCATTGATATAGTTTTTCTTTCTTTTGTTTGTAATGTTTTTAATTTACCAAAATAAAGCTGAGTTGAGAATGAGGACTACCGGTAGTTGTTGCTAGCAGCTTACCATGTTTTTTACATGTTGATAATCATGCGACCATAAAATATACTAACAATATTTCATGATATTCTTTGGGAGTCACTGAAGGAGGAAGGATTGTTTTTACCCACATCTGTTTGTATGAACTGCTGATATTGATGCTTTTTGTCTTTTAACAAATATCACATAAACCACTAGAGGATTTCAGTTAAACTAATTTATGGCTGTGCATCTAACAGTGATTAACTGGAGTAAATCCAATTTAAGGTGGCTGCCGCAGCTTACCGTACATAAAGTACCTACACCTCAGTGAAATGTACAGATTCTGAGCTGAAATTGGGTGTTGGTGTCTGACAGTCATTCACAACATGTCCTCTAAGCACTAAGAGCTCATGTGAGGTATCCCATTATCACATGAGATTGGGCATAGTGTTATTTTCAAGGTTTGACCTAAATAACTGTGGCTGTCATTTCTCTACACAAGTGACTAAAAACTCTAGCAAATAAAAGGCTCTCTAGAAAGACATAAGCAGGCATTCATTCAAGGAATGCATGGGTCTTTAATTTCACTTGTTTTACCATACCATACCATTTTATTTATAAAGCACTTTAAACAGGAACAAGTCCACACAAAGTGCTGGACAAACAAACACGCAACAGGCAACACAGACAATGAAGTACAACACGAAAAACATAAAAACATTGCAGATCATAAATCAAACGATCCAATACAAATCAGCTGGCATTGAAAGCGATGGAGTAGTAGTGAGTTTTTAACCGGGATTTGAAAACCGAGAGGGAGGGGGCCTGTTTGATGAGCAGCGGTAACTCGTTCCAGAGTCTTGGGCCTGCTACAGAGAACGCCCTGTCACCCCTGCGCTTAAGGCGAGTTTCTGGAACTATTAAGAGTACCTGATCCTCTGACCTCAAAGCACGTGGAGGGACATATGGGTGTATCAGATCCGAGAGATAGGCGGGGGCGAGACTGTTCAGCGATTTGTAGACATACATGAGAATTTTGAATTGGATTCGAAGATGAACCGGTAGCCAGTGAAGGGAGGCCAAGACTGGTGTAATGTGCTCTCTTTTGCGTGTGCTGGTTAAAAATCGGGCAGCTGCGTTCTGAACCAGTTGTAATCGTGCAATGGTGGCTTGACTGACGCCAAGCAGAAGGGAATTGCAGTAATCCAGCCTAGATGTAATGAATGCGTGAATCACTGTCTCCAGGTTGTTTTTTGATAATATGGGCTTCAGCTTAGACAGACGCCTCAGCTGGAAAAAACAGGATTTGACGATCATGTTTACATGACTGTTGAGTTTCATGGAAGGATCCATTATCACTCCCAGATTTGTGACTTTTTGTTTTTCGGACAGGGGTAGAGCAGACAGGTCAATGCAGTGGTTTGAGGTTGTGTCATTGGGAAGGAACAATATGGCTTCCGACTTCTTATCGTTGAAGCTTAAGAAATTTAAAGCCATCCAGTCCCTGATGTCAGCCAGGCAGTCGAGCAGAGGTTGAATAGAGCCTGTACCATTTTGTCTTAGGGGGAAGTAAATTTGACAGTCATCAGCGTAGAAGTGGAAGGGTATATTGTGTTTCCGGAAAATAGCACCGAGTGGCAGCAGGTATAAGGAGAACAAGAGAGGACCCAGGATGGACCCCTGCGGAACCCCCCATTTAAGAGCCGCCACTGCAGAAGTAAAATCATTGATGGACACACAAAAAGACCTGTCAGAGAGGTAGGATCTGAACCAGTTTAGGGCTGATCCTGAGATGCCCACCCACTGCTCCAACCTAGCAATGAGGATCTCATGGTCGATGGTGTCGAAAGCGGATGTGAGGTCCAATAGGACAAGCAGCACAGAGTCACCAGTATCTTTTACATATAAAAACGTGATTTTCATATGAGGTTTATGTGATTTTCGTTGTTGTTGGAGTTTAGATGCAGGGCATTTGTCTGCAAAAAAACTTTACTATTTGTAGTTTTCTTAGAACCGTTAAAATGTTTATTTCTGCTGTAATTTTTACATCTTGTATTTCAGAGTTCTATAATATATTTGTACCACTTGGTCTCTGTTGGCCTTAAGTTAATATGTAGTCATTTTTTGAGAATCTTTACTTTAACTTTTTAATATTTAAATTAGTTAGAAAAATACAGTTGAACTCAATGAACCATTATTTATTTGCACAGCCATTTATGAAATGTTCAGTTTTAAAAACATTAAGATGCTGCCTTCAATGCTCCCGGAGATTCTATAAACATAGATCAGACTGACTCGATTTAACTTGTTGTGTACGTCTTATCTCTTATGTATGTACACATGCTATTAGCTAACAACGTAGATTTAGACAGATGATGTCACTTTTAACACAAAGTACGCCGCGTTATTTTTCCCGTTTACGTTTTGTGTGAAATGTAGCTATTGAAATATTCCAACAGCACCTGAAAGCAGCAGTAGCCTCTCTGTTTCGCGTGCTCTGCGCCTGCGCAGTGCAGCGAATAGCGCTAGCGTAGCCTGGAAAGTTTGGATCTCTTTGTGACTCGACGAAGGTTCTGGTCAAGGATGGTTCTTTTCTTTGAAGACGGGGTGTTGTGGATTTTCAGCTGATGATGAGAAAGAGGTGCAGATAGGACATGGCCGTTTACATCCGCTCGGTACCACCGGGCCACCCTGCTGCGGGTTTGGGATCAGTTTATCCCGGAGCTGAATGGAGTTAGAGTCTGGCCTGTCCACACAGAGGAGACAAACATGATGCCTCCGCATTAACAGGACTCATTCTCCATATCTCGATTGGCTTTGTCGGTCACTGCCAACATGTCTGACCAAAACTACTACTGGACCGTGTTGCCGAGCTACAAAACCAGTTTTGTTCCTGGAGCCATGATGAAAAGATCTAAAGGGTAAAAACTAAAAGCTTATTTATTTCTACAGGCACAGACAACATCACACAGACGAGCTGTCCTCACAAACTGCTGCTGAACGTCTGCATGACTCAATCTATGAGCAAATTGTTGAACCTTTATGTTGAGCTGTTGTCATTCACAGCACGTAAACGCAGCATGAACATCATTAGTTCCTGTCAGCTTTGATCTGTTCAGACATTAAATGCTGTAATAGTGCATGTTGTGTTGTCTACATCCGCCCAGATTTTTGTTTCCGACGCAGAAACGTGGCCACTGACGCGTGCGTGCGCGCGCTCGTGTGTGGCATAAACTGTGTGCATTGTGTCTGCCAGCTGTCGCATGAAGACACACCAGTGCTGATCCATACACTCGATGCGGCGAGCAGGGTTGTATTAAATCAACTCTACGGAAGCTCAATGCCCAAATCAGTCTGCCTCTTCTAGTCAACGCGACTTGGAGCTTCGTCTGTTTTGTCACATATTCCTCGTGTGTTTGTTGTATTGCCTTGGCTCTCCTGTTATCAGTTCTTCTCAAGTGTAGCTGATTGTCACAGTGACCTGTTTCCCTGCTGTGTGAGTGGGACAATGGTGAAAGTAGTTCTCTGCATTTAACCCAACACACCTGGGAGGGATACACCCAGGTGGAGCAGTGGGCAGCGGTACCCAGGGAGCAAGGGTTAGGTGTCTTGCTCAGAGACACCACGACATGTGGAAATGGCTGGGGATCGAACCTGGGACTTTCGGGTCCCGAGTTAGCTGCCTCTACTCCATCTCGGGCCATCTCGTTGCAGGGAGGCCTAAAAATATCTCCAATATGTTTCAGTAAATGTGCTCTTTTTTTCTTTTTGGGTGACATCATAAACACTATCAGAGAAGAAGTGACGGTTCAGATGTAGTTTTGTTGGGGGGATCATTCAGTGACAAATTCACACCTTTGCTGGCCTCCTTCATCCCTCTCCCCCAGTGCAGCAACCTAGGAGCTGCGAAGGCACCAAGATGTGTCGCTCACTGGGCGGCCTGCACTGGGACCCCCACCCACTCATGAATAAATGTATTACGATGTCATCTGGGGTGCACCGATAAATCGGCCGGCCGATTTCCTTAATTTTGGGAAATCGGAAATCGGCCAATGCTTGCATGAGAAACCGATTTTACAGATTGTTTTGTTTGTTTTAAAGGGGACCACATATTCAAAATTCACTTTTTAATGTTTTTTTTACTCAACTTTGGGTATTTACTTCATAAAAAAACAGTCCTAAGGCCAAAAAAATGCACCCAGTGGTTTATTTACTCTAAGTAGATTTATTTATCTTTGATAAAATACAGTTCGTTTTGCACTTCCTGCGGTTTGTGACGTCACAAACCGCAGCCAACCGCAGCCACAACCCACCCCAACCTGAGTCCAGCCCCTCACCTAGCAACCCCTGGTTAGGCTCAACCCACTTCTGTATTAAACACATGACTGTTGTTTTTCATGATTTCATCTCATCTTTTGTTTATATGTTCTTAATTTCATGTGTACAGCACTTTGTTGCAGCTGTGTTTTTTTTAAATGGCTTTATAAATAAAGTATAATTGTTATTTTTATGTTTTAGTTCAATTTTTAGTGTATTTGCGATCGCTCCCAACGCGCAGCCGGCAAAAATTAAACGAGCAGACCCCCGGCGTAGGGACCGGCGGCAACGGGACCCTCTTCTGGCGCGATGGAGCGGAGCTTCAACTGTACAGCCTCACTGCAGCCTCGCAGCAGCGAGGACCTTCTCCTTACGGATTAATTTACGGGAGACACTTGGTGAACTTTGTGTTGTCTTGACTGGAACAGCGATAACTCCCAAAATCGCCGCGTGCAACGAGCGGAGCTGGCGAACACCGGAAGAGGAACAAGCTAACATTAGCATCGGATTCGGGTGGTCTCATGCTAAAAGGAGCAGCAAATTGCGGCGCGCTCAGACGGGTTTCGGTAAGTTATCTTAAGCTAGCACTAACAGTAAGTCAAATGAGTAATAAAAAAAGAGCTAATTTTAAAACAACAACACATTACAGATACTGGCTGTTACAGAGGGCGTAAACAGATCGTTGAAGGGCGTGGACTTCAGAACTTCTATCAGAAACCGGTCGTTCAAAACGAAAGTTAAAAATGGCAGAATTAAAAAGGGTATAATTGATTATCTAAGAATTATTTTGTGTATTAAAATGAATTAATATTGTCAAGATAGCACACAGACATAACATAAAAATTTTAAAGACCTATATGTGGTCTCCTTTAACAACAATTGTCTAAACTTCATTTATATTTCAGAGCACTACCTCGTGACCACCCTGATGCAGGCTCAATAATCCAGGTAGAAAAATCTAAAAAAGCTAAGTCTGGTCCTCTGGACATTCAAAAAACAAAGCAAAAAAACTGTAGAAACGTTTCGTCTTTCGTCCGAAAGACTTCCTCAGTACCTTGTGACCAGTTGAAACAAGTTTGTATTGTTTCTAGAATACAGTATTGTACAAGGGTCTGTTTTTCAACAAAATAGGATTGAAATTTGAAGGCTCATTGTGACCTTAAAACATCTAACAGTGTTGCTTATAAAACAAAATCGTATCGGCCAAAATCGGAATCGGCAAGTCAGACTTTGTAGAAATTGGTGATCGGCCAAAAAACTGCAATCGGTGCACCTTCAGTGTCATCAGTATGTTGCTGTTTCTGTGCTGAGGCCTTCTTTTGCAACTCTCACACTATGTCCCGTCTATAGGACACAGTTAGAGATATGATTTTTTTTTAGACCCCCCTCCCCTTGTGTTTCTCTTTTTTATCCAAACGAAAAGGGCAGCACCTCCTGAAGGCCGCAGCCTCAGACACCTCAACTCCCCATGTCTGTTTGTTTATGTTTTCTCAGATGGGCTGTACTGAAATGTTATTTCGATATGCTTCGGAGCAATGACTGTAAAGCTGATTCTGATTCTGACATGATGAGGTCATTTAGTGACATGATACAGCACCAGTTAACTGTTGGTATCCACCCCACTCAGCTCGGTTTAGGGGACCAACTTATTCAAGAGGGTTGCAACTCTAAATGTGGAGACAATGACAGGCAAAGGTAGAGAGCTGGCTGACATGATGCAGAGAAGGAAGGTAGATGTTTTATTTGTCCAAGAGACCCAAGTGAAAGGGCAGCAAGGCTCTCAGCATTGGAGCAGGGTTCAAACTGTTTTACCATGGTGTGAATAGAAAAAGAAATGAAGTAGGGGTGATCCTGAAGGAGGAGTTGGCAAAGAATGTAGCAGAGGTGAAAAGAGTATCAGAGAGGGGGATGTGTCTGAAGTAGGGCTGCAACTAACGATTATTTCAATAATCGATTAATCGGCCGATTATTTTTTCGATTCATCGATGAATCGGCAAAAAAAAAAAAGGAAACAAGTTTTAATTATCACCTCTTTATTCCAAAATTTGACTGACATATCAAATCGCACAAAAAACAGGTTGCTACTTGACTATTCTGTTAGTAAAATATTGAATAATTAAAAAATAAAGTTAGTCAGCTTCAATAAAAAATAAATGTACACAAACATATATACAAATGTATTATTTATACCTGCACAAAATGTAGCTACTTTGTAAAATGTGTTTTTGAGGGACAAGTGTAACCTGGATTAAAGGTGTGGATTGTTTTAACCTGGATGGGGCAGCTGTGGCTGAGTTGTTAGAGCAGTCGTCCTCCAATGCAAGAGTTGGGGCTTGGAATCCACCAGCAGTCACATGCCTAAGTGTCCATGGGCAAGACACTGAACCCCATGTTTGTGCCCCATTGGTGTATGAATGTGAGCTAAAGCTCGGATTTGTCTCTTTAGAATGATTTGTTCTTTGTAATCTAGTAGAGTGCTGTATGAATGGGTAAATGAGGACATGTAGTGCTTTACACTACTACAGTATAAACAATGTAAAGCACTTTGAGTATCAATTAGATAGAAAGGTGCTATATAAGTACAGTACAGTCCATTTACCATTACAAGTGTGGATCATTGTAACCTGGGTTAAAAGTGAAGTCTTCGTCTTCAACCATCGACAGAGGCCTCATGTCAGTGACGTTCATGTAAGGATCTTTCAGTCTCTGCTGCTTGCTGTGGTGGTGTGCATGATGTCTGTCCATCATGAAGGCTGTCACTGTTTGTTGTTTTCTGGAATGAGAGAGAGTTTATATGTATTATATCATAATTTACAGTAACTCAAGAAATGCCTTGTTTCACTTGGTTAAACACACAAGCACACACACACACACACACACAAATATAAAATACTAATTACACACACTTGAGTAGATGAATAAATTACTGTAATTCCTGTTTAAATGCAATTCATCCTTCCATACAATGCAGTGACTTCAGACTTTGCCAGCAAATTAAAAGTTGAAGCTAAATCATTAAATTATCACCATCTTTGTGTTAGATTTATTTATAAAACACATTTAAACACTGCTTGTTTCGTTACATTAAAAATAAAAACACACACATTCTCTGTCACAGCTAAGAAACAAGCAGCTTCAGCTGCCAGAGACACTGATATCACGTTTTCTCTCTTTGAAACAGAACAAATATGTTTTGAATTACCTGCTGCTCTTCCTTCATTCACACCGTGGTGAAGCCCGTCATGTTTACATTTCATCTGCGTGGTTATCTCGTGTCGCGTCGTCACTTTTTAAAGCTTTTTTTATCTTTGTGAAGCGTCAGGTGCTCCCACACGTTGTAGGACTTATTTACAGTTTTCTCTGCGTCGCGTCGGTCATTGTAAAATAGACTTTGAAAACAGTCTCTGCTGTTTCCTCCTCCCTCCTCGCTCTGTTCAGAAGCCACACACACGCGCAGGCGCAGCACGCTGACGCTGCAGTTTTTTTTTTTTTCAAACTTTATTCAGCCAGGCTCAGCCAGCTTTGACAAAAGCTTCACCGGTGAACAAAACAGCTCCGCGGCGCCGTGAAAGATGCATAATCGCGCGACACAACGAATCGATGATGAAATTCGTTGCCAACACTTTTAAAAATCGATTTTTATCGATTTTATCGATTCGTTGTTTCAGCCCTAGTTGATTTAAGGACTGCCAAATAAAGTTATTGTTGTTGATTGCCATCCATTACCACACATGGATGAACTCTTCTCAAATCTACGAGGGACTACTGTTTTTTCTACTATCAATTTAACATCTGCCTACCACCAACTGCCTTTGCATCCTGAAAGTTGTGATATTACTGCACTGATCACTCATGATGGACTTTGTTGTTTCTGCAGTGTTCCATTTGGGTTAGCTTCTGCCCGTCTGCCTTTCAAAAAATGATGACAATCATCCTTGCAGGATTGCCAGGCATGCAAGCATACCTGGATGACATCATTTGCTATGGCTCTACACAAAGAGAACATGATGAAAACTTAAAGAGAATGCTTCAAGCCCTGACTGATGCTGGACTCAAACTTAACATGTACAAATGCGATGGCTGAAAGGTGATCAGGTGCACCTGG